>SWEM01000371.1:0-30936 GCA_019593585.1 Nitzschia palea | reverse complement strand
GTTCGATGCAAGTTGCCAGATCTAAGACTGTCAAAGACAACAGCACGTCATCGAAATTGCTTGTTGTTCGAGATCCAATTCTATCCGACACGACATGGACTGATCGGGATGGCACCAAGTGTCACGGGCAGTGGAGGAAAGAGAACCCTTTTTGCGTCGTCCTCCCAGGATATTCTACGTTGACAGCGCACCTTCACCACAGCATTGCCACTTGGCTTTCTCCATCGGACATTTTGATCAATGTCTTTCCCAAGCATCATGATGACATTGAGCCGTACTACCGTCACTTAGGTAGCATTTTAAACATCATTCGCCCATCTACATTCTTGGATATCATCTGCCAATGTCGTGCTGTCTTGTCATTCCGTCTCCACGGTGCTGTATTCGGATTACACAGCGGCATTCCAACCATCAGCATGGCCGACAAAGCAAGAGGCAAGCTTCACAGTCTGATGCATGATGTAATGGGTCTTCCGGATCAATTCCTTCTCGTCACAAATGCAACCACTCGGCAGGAGACAATTCGACAAGTCGATAATGTTGAAGACCAATACATGGTGGGTGACCGGCGCCTCAAAATCGTTGAGACTCTTGACTCATTCTCGATTTTGATGAAAGCGCTTCTCTTGAAACATGAAAAGGATTTATTGCCATGGTATGGTTAACCTTCCATGATGACATAGAGTGCTATAATCAAGGAAGTCATAAGGTTCACAACATATCTTGTGCTCTCTTTCAGCAGAAACATAGTCCACCCACCGAGCATTCTTGACAATACAAGTACCGTGCTCTGGAGTGGATGGATGCAATGCTAGGCTGTTTATTGTCTGACCAGATAGAATTGATAAAAGCCATTTGTTTAAAGTTCAGTTTTTCAATTCATACACAGCAAGGCAATATCATTCACCGTCAGTCCTGACTGACGTGTGGCAAAAGTCCAAGCACAACTCCAACCATATACTGCGCTTCCACATCGGACACGAGTTCTGGTAAATGACTCCAATCACGAGCGATATCCCAAAGGGGGGTTGTGATGAAGGTTGTGTCTATGAACCGTATCGTATCTGTCAAATTTGCGTCATCAACAATTCTGCGCACTAGAAAGCTGTAACCATCCATAACAGTAGGGGATCTCCAGTCTGTTGGGGGCAGGCAGCAGTGATGGCACGTATAGGTGACCAATGCAGGGATCTCATGAATACTTTGAATCCATTATGAGCTGATTGGCGAACCTTTTAAATTTCGGAAACTAGTCTGGACATGGCCATGGAATATTCATTGAAGAGATACGGCCTGCCTCCCTGGTATGATGCCGGCCATTGCCCCACTGCTATCACGAATACTTCGCAGGTGTAGTTCCGGTAAAGGTGTTCGATCTTAATTTCAGGCGGAAACATCCTTTTGAAAAACTTGATGCGATTACCAAAATGAAGCTTCACCATCGACCTATACGTAGTGCCGGTGTGGGAATCTCCTATAAGACATATATTCGGAATGGAGTTGTTCCGATGCGATTCTTGTGTCTGTTCCATAGTAAAAGATTCGTTCATGCAACTATCGGTAGTCATGCTTGACGTGAAATTGAAATCATCCCGATACTGTTGAAGATTCTTCGTCCATGACTCATTTTGCCACTCAAATGCATATGAATAATGATAAGAATTATTCATTGGAATGGAACAGGAAGGAAAGTGCACTGCACTACTATTGAAGCACTGGACGGGTTGATACCGAGTATTCAACGGTTTGGATGCTTCACTACTTCTTGATGGGGGTAATTTCCAGCGCCCTGGCATTTGCTGTTCTTTTGCATGTTGGGGTGGCTTTCCAACATAAATGATTGCTTCATTAGCAGTAAGTCGATTTTGAGCAGGGTTTTCCATGCACATTCCTTCGAAATCAAAGTTCAACCAAGCCAGAGTATTTTTAGACCGCCTCAATGCTCCGACGCCAAATTCGTTACAGAACAACAGGATTATTTCAACAAAATATGTACTCCCATGTTCAAGCCAAGCTGCCATGTATGAGCCACACAGCGTACCATTGTCATCTGGTTCCCGTTGCCAATCTAAGATTGCTAAAGACGGTCCTGAAAGTCTGCCAATCAACTCGGGACGGGGACATCTTGCTTCAAGCTTGAGTTCAATGCAAATTTTGAATGCCGCTTGATCGTGCCAAATGGATTTGACATCTGAAGCGATGGTCGAGTTGGCATTTTTTTCAAGAAAATCGAGCGTTGTCCCGGTTTCTTTATTCCTTTGCCAACTTGGTGAATGCTCTTTCAAATCATTGACATTGCTCTTAGTAACGAGAATCCCGTTCGGTATCTGCCCTCGCCGCGAATTGGCCCACATCCCTATTCCCACAACTGCAAGCATTCCAATAATTACCATCCATATAAACCTAATGAATCCCGTCATCACTCTGTTTTTGTGACCGATTCTGTTATTTCTGTTTCGCTTGTCTCAATACTACATAGGAGTTTCAAAAGCTAACTGTAAAGTGAAATTCCGAACTTCCTTCTCGAGCCATTGTATACCGACCAAGAACCACCTGCTACATCTACCAGGTAAAAGGGGAACATTGTTGGCGTTCACGGACGCGGCAGACGTCCGCCGCCAACGCAACGTAGTACCGTAATGAGTAAAATGTAAAAGCAGGATTGGATCATTTCCGACGCAGACAAGTACAATTGTACCCATGTCAGGGGTTGTACATGTACAAGTGTACCGTTGCATGATGAGACGTAGAGCCACGTCAACTACCGATAGAACTGGAAAGTGGCTACCGGTACATTACGGACGTAGCCGAAAGTTGCAATTCAATTTCGTTTGGTAGATTCGTTGACAAAATAAACGTACTACCATGAAGAAGATTATCGGGAAAACCCTTGGACCATTGAGACTTTGGCTTGGTCTTGGCTTGATGTGAGTCATTGTTGTCCTTCTTGTTTGCCAAAGAATCTAGTTCCATCCTTGAGTATCGTCATAGTCACCATTTCTCAGAAGACTACACTTCTCCAACTCGAGATAAATAATAAAGGGATCCTTGTTCGTACGGCTTTGTTGCTTGGCTTGGATAAGCAGCTACCTGGTACATCTGGTACGGCGCATTTACATTCGCGAATGGTGCCTTGTCGGCGTTAATCACGGCATCATTTCGAACCAAAGGTATCAAAATAGTTGTTTCGAACTTTTTACTTGATTCCACTTCTTCAAGCGCAACAAGACGAATATTCCCAAGGCTTGTCACTAGTCACATAGTCACATTGACGGGTAAAAACAAGCTTTGTCAATATATTGCAGTATGACTTGGCGGACGGCATAAAGTGCAGCAAGCTCCTCCTGGGCTCTCCTTCCATCCATCATGATAGTGCTAGCATCGATGCCTGCCATGGCATACAGAACAACAGTAATTGCAGGAGTTATGGTGATGGCATATTCTGCATAATCCACCGTCAAAATCCACATTGTACTCGAGCAATAACTCGGCACAGACAATCTCTCGTCCTTCCAATCCCACAAATATTGTCATCTTATGGTCCTGCACTAGCCACCACAAGACGCTGCTGCATCCGATTGAGATTACCCAGGCTAGAAAGAAGCGAACCAAGACGTTCGCAAAAAGGGTCGGAGTCCACGTATTCAGCTTTCAATCCCCAAGAGTCTTGCAAAGAGGATGGCCTAAGTTCGGCAATGGTTTCTATCATAAAGTAGGCGGCGCGGGCATTAGTTGCAAGGGGACCAGGTTTGAGAATAGAAAATATGGCATTGGCAACAGTAGTGGTGGTTTCTTTCTTCTCTTTTTGCAATTTAAGATACCCTTCCTGGTCGTCTAATACAAATAGTCTCAACCGAAAAATTTACTCATCGTCCGATGAACTAAACATACGTCTCATGAGTCCTGTGCCTGATAACCCAACATCTTGACTTCATTACAGAGAGCAACAAGCATTTCGGCATCGTCAAACAATAATTTGGTCTTGGAAGAGCCAGCTGCGTGTCGAAGGGTAAAACTGCAGGATCTCTTGCTGCATTGTCCGACGGAAACTCACTTTGGGGTCAAATAGTGTGTAGATTAGGGGGCACCCTAAATGGAGCAGACCATCCACACATTTATACGTTAGTAGGAAACATAACGTGACTGACGAGTGCGAAGAATTGTGATTATTTTTCGGTATAATATCGTACTAGTACATTCATCACGGTTTGAACACTATGATAATAGCTTTGGCATGGTCACATGTTCCAAATCGATGGAAAACTAGCTAGCGGCTCTTTATGAACGAGTCTGTGCTGGACACAAGGGGTGCATGGCGCAACGAGCAACAAGTGACGATAGTTGTTGGAAATTTGGCTGGATGATAATGCTCATTCTTGCCTCTTTTCCTGCCTTTGTCCCTTCGGCAAAGCCATCTCACATGCACACAAAATACAGTTATTGTTTTCTTGATTCCGTGCAAATGAATAATCGGGTACTAGAAAAAGGGGGGAATTCCCACGGTGGAAAGGTAAAAGTCAGGGATGGTGGTACAGATCTTATTTCTGCCTTATTCTCTACAATCCTCAGAAGCCAGGAGGCATGTTTCATTTTCGTTTGTTATGTTGTTCAACTTCATATGCTTGTGTTCGACTCAGAATGCATACAAGAAACAAAAGTGATGCTGCAGATGGCCAAGCCTCACCTGTGGCTGTCGCAAGAGAACATACAAAAACTAGAGTTCCTCCTGTGCTAGAGAAGGTGTTGATGTATCACTTTTGCTCAATATTTCATGAATACTTGAAGTTGATAGTTGAGCAGGGTTGCTAATTCCAGCCATGACAGAAAGACAGAAAGCATGACACAGGAAATGTGTGCATGTGATTTGGTTCCACTATTCTTTTTTCACAAAACCATTTGTAGTATACACAATTTCAATCGGAGGCATGGCTGTACTTGAATTCTGTATCAGTGTTCTGATGTGATAGTGGACCAATGAACGGATACCTTTTCCATTCCAGGGAAGCAGTTCTTGTATATAGTACAACTAGTACTCGTATACACAGCATGCTAGAAAGAGCGGTCCAGTAGGGATTCATCAGCATGTACTCTTTGTACTCTTCCAACTTCAATCTCCCTGGACCGTCTGGTAGTAACTGTAAAATCGACCCCTTCCACTACAAATCTGTTTTTGTAATGACAGTGTATCATGTCCTCACAAATAGGTTGTTTATGAAGCATCATTGTTTCAGGGTTCAGTTCCAGGTCTTTCCATCTTTGATGGAGGAACGTTATAAGAACATATGTCATCCAAGCATTGTTGTTAGTGAAATTTTTGGGGATCTTTGAAGGAGCAGCTGGAAAATGTCCTTCACGTGGTGGATGAACAGCTGAATGGCGGTTGATTCCGTGGTCCCACTACTCATGGAATGATTCCAAGGGCGGCTACCTGGTACGCGGGCTGGATGCCAGATTGCAGGTCATTCCCCGCCATCCTCCATTATTCTATTCCTCCGAGCATGGAGTGTGGCAATCCCGGCATTTTTCTCCTCGTCTAACCTGACAATCTTAGACATGAGGTTCAAATTTTCGTCCTGTCGCTCAAGTAGTGAGGTTTTTGCTGCAACAATGGCAAGGCATACTGTCGCTATCTCTTCGGCCCTAGAGGAGAATTCCAGTGGATCCATTGGAAAAGTCGTCTGCTAAGAAAGATTTCAGCAAAATCCAAATCGTTCGTTGACTGTGACTCGATAATGTGAGCTTCGAAAACCTCTTCACCAACAGTCTTTGTGACAGACCACCAGCCAACTTTTTGCTCCCGTACTCCAGCCAACTGAGGCATGCATCCGGCACTACTGGTATGTATATTTATCGCGGGGCTGGTCATAAGTAGGGCCTGTTATATGGGTATGCTTTAGGTTTGGACAAGAAAAGGGTTAAAATAGATATAAAATTGCTATTGCTATTATATAATATCATATTATTATTGTTTGAGAATTCATTTTCAATTTGTTTTTGGTTTTCTGGTTTTCTGCTGGTCCTGTTTTTTCTTCTTATTATTTTTCTTATTAGGCAAAACGGTGGGCTGAGGAGTAGGTGCAGTAACAGGGGCAGTCGTTGGTGGAGTAACAGGGGCAGTCGTTGGTGCAGTAACAGGGGCAGTCGTTGGTGCTTGAACAGGTGCCGGAGTCGGAGGAAATGACATTTGCAAGATACGAAGATGACGGTTCGTTGCAGTCAGCTTATCCTCATCAAGTGTAATCGGCTTGATAACCTTGCGGATATCTTTCGGGCTTCGTGCCCTTGTCGAGGACGACAAATCAGATGCTATGATTGAGGTTTTGTGTGGTTGATCGTCTTCAATCGACAAAGTGCATGCTGAGTCTGCGCTAGACAGCTTCGATGTTGTTGGATTCTCAGGAAGAACCCTAGTCCATCGGGATGGCGAAACATGGCGATCAAAGGAGCAAACGGCGGTAAAGGTTTCAACACAACCAACCATGATTTCGCTGTCCGTGCCAACTGGGACTAGAAAAGCCTCAGCTGTCTTGTTAGCGTGACGAACCAATGATGCAACACGTACACCTTGTGGTCTGAGACCCTTCTCGAATCCAAAGTGTTTCGCCAAGGTTGTCAGGCAAAGTCCTCGTGAATCACTGTGATGCATACCTTCGAAGGGACCTTTACGCAAATTCTCTCCAGTCTGATGAAGTGCACCTTTGACTCCTTCTCTTTTCGCAAAGCGGGAATCACCGAAGTCACCAACAAAGTGAATGGGCTCAACAAAAAGTGGCGCAGTCTCATTTGTTATGCTGGACACCACAAAATTCATTGAAATGTCTTCACAGTTCATCGCATCATCGACCATCTTGTGCACAGGTGCCATTGATGCTCCACAACTGTAGGCCTCCAAAAAATCCTTGTGAAGCATCATCACTTTTGTTAGCATCAAATGATATGGACCATCCCAGCGATCAGCGCCGTTCACATCGTACTTGTTACCAATAACACGTCGAGGATAAAATCCGACAATTCGATTCATATTGGCTTTCCAGGTTATATACAGCAACTCAATGTCGTCAACATGAACCCACATATCGTCATCGATAATCATGACAGCCTCACTCGTAATTCGCATCGATGGAAGAAAGCGATTGTTCAACGAGTCTGTTGCTTGAGGTATAAACTCGACCAAAACACTGTTGACATGCATCGGAGGAGGAACAGGAAAAGTCACATCATTCCACGTTACCAATACCAAGGAAATGTGGGGAGAACGAGTGTAGTGGTCAAGTTGTTTCTGAAGAATATCGAAACGGTTGAACGTGGATATCATCAACGTCACTTTTCTTGGATGGACTTTGGACGAAATTTTGTTTGTCTCGGCATTGTAATCTTCACACACTGCTTTGCGATTTCGCCTCCAAAATAAGTCTTTCGGACCTGATGCCTTGTTGGAATTCACATTCACGGTTTCTAAATTTCCGCTTTCGATGGACCAGTAGTGGTATTTCATGTCGTCATCTGCATGTCCTTCTTGCAAGCTTGAAAGATAGTCTAGTGTCACCATGGGATTGCTAAGAAGATCAAGCTTGGGAATTGAGTCCAAAGGAGGTACATGGAGAGAAATTCCTTTCCTCTGATCACTCTTGTTGTTCAAGTACAAATCACTCTGCTCAAAAAGAGGGACTGTGTAGTCCTGCGCTGCATGGTTGACTTCGTCAAGCGTTATGTGAGCACCAGCTTCAAGATGATTCGTCGAGAAAGAAGTCTGATTTGGGAAGGACGGGTAGAGCATATACCAATCTTGAACGTACATAACCTCGACCATGTATTTCTTCCACGACGCTTGCCAACCTGGAGTGCTCGCGTATGGAGGCTTTACGGCAAGCTCGCGCGGATTCACAGAAAGATTCGTTTCTTCTTGAGTCCAACGGGCATTCAAATACTCAAGAAATGCCCTCCAATGACGCCCAAAATAGACGGCACCCCAACTGCACGGCAACTGCTGGAGGTATGGTGTTGTGGGATCATTGGTTAAGGATGCCATGAGAAGACTAGGATCTATCCTGTATTTTTTCTTGACGTTCACTTCAACAATTCTTGGTGTGTAGAGGCTTAGACCAATAATATTGTCTTTGAAGCGTGGCTCCGTTGCGTGGTAAGCTGCCATGGCATGGTGGATCCAAGTATAGAACAAATTAGACACTTGAACGTCATCTTCCAAAAGGAGGCCCAGTTCATCGCCATAGGAAGGGAACCAAGACTCTGCAACTGCAGTGATCAAACCACCTGATCGAAATCGACTAGAGACAAAAAGTGTATGAGACAAAGATCCAAGCAAGAAATGTTGTTCCCTTTGCTCCTCCTTACCGATTAATCGTTTTCTCTCCGTACGGCCAGTCGAAGTTTTGCACATAATCCACCACTTCAGCCATGGTGTCAACGTCGATGTGTACATGAAGGGAAACAGTTGCATTACTGGGTAGCAACGAGTAATCAGCCAAGACGAGACTATTCATCAAGCGCTGAAGAGACGAAAATCGTTGCTCTGTAGCAGCATTCGTAATGACAGAAATCGAGAGTGCCCTATCCCAGTCACCAAAAGCGCCACCCACACCACCTGCAAAGGCTGGGAGTTGGCCCCATGCCAAAGACAACACCAACAGGAGCGAAATCGCTAGGAAAGTTTTCATAGCGACGGCAAAATGTATTGTGGCAACTATGGGTAGAACAGAAAGATCTTTTCTATCCTGAGACGGTGGTCACTTTTACAATGGAAGATTCGCTCCTATGATTGGGAAGGTCATGGGACAAGGTAGAAAATGCCACCATAATTTACTGTAAGTAGGGATGTCATGGAAAAGAAGGACCCAGTTGCTTCGGAATGTTCTGATGGGATTCTTGATTTGCACCAGGAACAAAGTGCACCCAGGCGTACCCATAGTAGGACAACTGACGACGGTAGAATTCAACCCTCTTGTTTGGGACTGGGAAGTAGAAAATGCAACCACCCAAACTTCTGGTTCCTGATGAGAGTTTGCATGGCGTAGGCAGGAAGCAACGACGATGGACTCTGACAATTAATTGTAAAAAAGGATGTCATGGAAATGAAGGAACAAAAAGTGGTTCTTGTGATTCTTACTTGCACCGGGAACAAACATTGGTTGCATGATGAGAGGAGGCATAAACCCATTACCGAGTGAGACGGTCGTCCCTCTTACAATGGAAGCAAGGTTCGCTCCTATGATTGGAACGTCATCGGACAAGGTGGAAAATGCCACCACTGCACTTATGGTTCCTCTATAGAGTGGGGATTGCGGGCTTAATAAAAACCTACTGGTAAGACAAAACGTTGGACTGTGTTAATTAACTGTAAGAACGGGTGTCGTGGAAAAGAGGACCGAGTTGCTTCGAAATGTTCTGATGGGATTATTGATTTGCACCAGGACCAAAGTGCACCCACGCGTACCCATAGTAGGACAACTGACGGTAGAATTCAACCCTCTTGTTTGGGACTGGGAAGTAGAAAATGCAACCACCCAAACTTCTGGTTCATACATAGAGTTTGGAAAGCGTATCTGACGCTAACCCAAACGAAGAAATAAGGCAATAATGCACCATGCGAGCAAGCATCGCCAGATTTTGAATCATAAGGACAGTGAAGAATCCGCACTCACTACAAGTACCGGTATTGCAAGGGGAAGGGAGGAGTTCTCATGGTGAACTAAAAATCTGAGAAAGACCGGCAGGTCATTTGCGAACCAAAATTCTCTCCTCACTCGCAGTCCAAATGCTTCCTGGTAGAATTTGAGAGTTTTGCGAACCACGCGATACGTCGTACCATACTCACAACGGATATTGGCTGCGTGTTCGTTTGTGCCCGAGGCTTCAAAGCTCGTAGTCTACTTTGGCTGTTTTCTTGACAAGGGTACTACCGTTTGGGGTGGGACCCATCGAGTCTTAGCGTGTGTAGCGCAACAAATTAACTCCAATCACATGTTCAAAACCAATGCAGTCCTCAAACTCTACGATGATTTCTTACTAACTGACATCCATTTAAACTGACAACGCAAGCTCAATACCAGGAGTGTGGACGCCGGATCGCAGGTCAGCTTGTTCATTCCCCCCCATCCTCCATAATTCTATTCCTCCGACCATGGAGTGTGGCAATCCCGGCATTTTTCTCCGCCTCTAACCTGATTATCTTACACATGAGGTTCAAGTTTTCTTCCTGTCTATCGCGTAGTGAGGTTTTTGCTGCAACGGCAAGGCATGTCGCTATCTCCTCGGCCCTCGAGGCGAATTCCATTGGAGCCATTGGAAAGGTCGTAAGAAAAATTTCTGACGATTTGGAAGGATGGCTGTTGAGAAAGATTTCAGCGAAATTCAAGTCTTTTGTTGCCTGTGACTCAATAATGTCAGCTTCGAAAACCTCTTCACCGACAGTCCTTGTGATAGCGGCCAGCGTGTTGCGCCCGTATTCCAGCCAACTGAGGCATGCATCCCGTTCCTTTTCCGTCTTTCGTAGCATAAACTCTAACGAGTCCTTCTCGTTTTGAAGGACGTGAATTACTGTGGTCGCATCCCGTGACATGGTAAGGAAACGTTCGTTGGTACTTGATTGGAGATTATGAGAAGTCTTACCATGCAGATTGATTGTTTTGGAACTTTGATCCATCCCCTGGATGTTTTCTTCATAAATCGCCAATTTATCTAGCTTTCGCTTCAGCTCCCCAATGTGTTCCCTTTTTAGATTCAAAATTGCCATTAAACTGCTTTTCTCTCGTTCAGACTGTAGATACCTTTCTCGTAATTCGAAGTTCTCCGATTTTGCGTTTCCTATTCTGCCTTCGAGTTGTTGTATATTCGCATCAACCAAATGCTTTGCCTGAGTACACGTATGCAAGTCATGTTCAAGCTCCTTTACCATCCCAGTCAGATTAGAGGTTTGTTCCTCGAGGTATTGTTTATTCGATCGAGTCTGATCATATTTTTGTTGGAGATTTTGACACTTTTCGTTCAAACTTGTGACCATTTTCCCAAGGGCTGTGCCTTCCTCTTGCGCACGGTGTAGCCTTTGTTCCAGGTCGATAGAATACTTTTCTGTCTTTTCCTTCTCGTCCAACATTTCGTTCTGCAGGTTCTGGCTATCCTGAAGCTGTCTTTGAAGACTGTCTATCATGGTCTTGTCCCTACGACTGTCTTCTGCAAGAGTAGCGATTTCATTCGTCTTGTCTTCCAGCAACCGGGACAAGGATCTATTGGACCGTTGGACAAGGTTGTTTTCCTCCTTTTCTTGCTTTCTGGATTGATGGAGGTGGTTCAATGTTTCTTCGCAAGCCCTGTGCTTACTGCTTAGCTGAACCAGCTTACTATTGAGATCACGAATCTCTGCTGCCTTCATACTTTGATCTTGCTTCAATTCAACATTTTCTTCCTTGGTTCTCATTAGCGTATGCTGCAGCTTATCACAAGTTTGTGCTAACATTTCTTTGTCTTGCTTTACTTTTCCGAGTTCCCCACGAAGTTCCGTTACCACAGCTTGGAGCTTGGTGCGGTCATCTTGGACAATTCTATATGATTCCAAAGCAATGTGGACTTCGTTCTTGGTCGCTTGCAACTCTCTGTTTGCTTCATCTAGGGCCATCTGGGTAGAGCGTTTCTCTGCAATAGCATTGTCCAGTTGGCTATGCAACTGCTGAACTTGGTCTTCGTACATTTGGATTTGCATGTCTCGCTCCTCGGCCATGTTCGCGACTTGATCCTTGAGGGCTGTCACCGTATCAGACAAAGTATCACTTTGAATTTTCATGAGTTTCATGGCAGTACGCTGCGAGCTTAGTGTTTCCCTGAGCTTGGTGAGAGATTCGGCACTGAACATCGAGTGAGCACGATTGTTTCCTGTCATTGTGATGAACGTTCATTAAGAAATCTCACCTGGACCTCCAAACCCCACTCTGCATATTTTGAATTTGATGGACAGCGTTTTCAAGGACTACTATGTCGCTCGAGTATGATTCATCATGCATGGATGATGTCATTGGTTTGGTGTATAAAGAATTGGTTGCTTCTTGGTCATGCGCCAAGACTACGGACGCTCTCGGAGAACGAGTCTCGGTTGGATAGAAATCAGGAGGTAGTTTGTCAACTCCAGACTGATGATGAGCAAGGAACTGTGGGTCATCACTTGGGAGCAAGTCATCATCACCTGTGTAAAGCAACGAATATTCACTGTCATTGTTGCTAACAAAAGAGTTTCCGTTCCTTGAAAATGATTTTTCATCCGTCACATAATCCAACGCTTGTGACAGTGAATCATTGTCGGCCGAAAAGACAATTTCTTCGGATACCATTGAGCGCAATTCAGGGCTATCGCTTGTCCTATCATCAAGGACTGCGCCTTGCCGAGGCGGCGGTGAACCCGACGTCATCCTTTGCGTGTCGTCTCGAAGCATCGGCGACTTCCATGCTTCAGTATCAATATCCAACCCTTTCATATAGTCAACAGGACTGTACTCCTCGGATGCCACTGTTTCGATGACTAAATCCTGTTTTTTTGCTGCGGGAGATTGCTTGAGTACTTTGGCTAGCCTTTGACGTGGATCGGAAATGATTTGTTCCAGGAAGCTTTCATCGTGGGCATACTCAAGGAGTTGATCTGTCAAGCTATTCTGTGCTGCATCCTCTTCTTGCTGCAGCACCTGTTTGTTTTGGAAAGGACTACTAGCTGTCTTGCCAGGCTTGATGAATAAACTTCGGAGAAAGTTGAGTGTGGCCAAAGTAGTCTCGTAGTCCTGAGACCGCTGCGAGACGGAAGCTAGCAAAACGATCTTGGATGTCTCCAGGGCTCGCTGCAACACCTTGGTAATATTTGATTCTCGATAAGATATGGTCGACTCGGCGTCTACTGCCGAGTTATCGGTATGGGATAAGTGTCGTAGAACCTGGCCCAAGCTGAGTGTACTGGTTTTACTTTGCAACTTGGATTGACATGCGAGTTCCACAAAAGTAATCTGTGCATCAGGAGACTTTTTCAACTCTTGCGCGACTGCGTTGTACCATATGTTAATGGTAACCACTACCGACTGTTCTGATGATATGTTTTTCACGTCGTCCCACGCTTCGTGGACGTGTTCCAACGGAATTTCTGTAAGTCCCTCCAATACGGCCCCTTTCATGTCATGATGCCTGATGAAGACATTATTGTTCTGCGGGTTGAACAAATCGTGAAAGGAATCCTTCTCCTCGCTCAACTCAACCATGGAAATGGTTGCTACCGTGTTTGGTTCCATTACTGCCCTGCAGTACCTGATGACTTTGGCGAGGAGACAGTCTTCGTCGAGACTTGGATCCATGCATGTTGGTACGTGGCCAATGCTGATGAGCACTGAAGATTGGTGTTCAATGAGTGCATCCTGTGTCACGGCTCGGCTGAGAGAATCCATAGTGGTAAATAGATCCGAATGGCCTTGACTGTCACCGGGGTGTTCATCGGGCCAAATGACATGATGAAATTCGTAAAGTCGTGCCCAATCCTCCGAGGATATATTAGCCACTTGAGCCACCAAGCGCGCTGTTTCCATAGTGACTTGGCTGGGAATGAATTTTCCAAAGGCTGTTGGCTTGACAACTACCATGTCGTGCGGCGACTTGGACTTTTCCACGACGTTCTGTGAGGCATTCTTGACATGTGGAAAGAGGCATCGCTGGTCCGATTCGGTGCAGGGAAGAACTCGGACCACCACACTCAATTTGCGACATGGTTGAAGGGAAACAAACTCCAGGTGTTCATCGACCTTGTCGGGCTGTCGCAATAAGGGCGAGAATGGGGACAAGAGACTGTCCATTTCATGGACTGTTGTGATTTTCGATGATTTTTGTGAGCTACCGGTAGATATCCTATCAGCTACCTACTGAAGTATGTACCAGGTACCGGTCCTTGGTCACAGTTTTGCCAGGACCTGCCGTCGGCACTTTTGCCGTTTCGGCACAGTTTGCGTCCTACGTATGCAGGGTGCAAACGGTAGTGAATGATTAGGCGGGATTCAATCTGATAGTTTCACTGGTCGAAGACATGGGTCGTACCTGGTATTTGAATCAAATACCCAATCGAAGTGAAATGAATGTCGATGCCTTCGTTTGGTAAGAATCAAAAGTCCAAAATGATGGCGTTGATGATGAAATCGCAATCGGCATGTTCGCCCCAAGCCACTCGGTGTTTGTCAATGGTTCCCATCCAGTCGATTTGGTCACAGGGAAAGGCTCTGCCCAAGTCCCGAATGACAACAACCACCAAGTCCTGGAGAAGCATTTCCTTCCCACTGTCAATCTATGCCACTTGCACCGTTACAAGTGTATGCCACTCTTCGGATGGCAGCTGGCAGGGCAATGTGCGCTACAAGTCGGATGACGTCCGTGTTGCCAGCACTCGTTCCAACCAGGGGATAACAGCGACGCCACTGCATGACAAAGTTAGACAAATCATTGAAACATGGGCGGACAAGCTTACAGGTAATGAGAATGAGCCAACAGCAGAACAAGAGAAAGAACTCAAAGACCTCATACTCAATCTCGTCGACAAGTGTGTAGAGAATGAAAGGACCCTCCGAGCGGCGCTTCCAGAGGACGTTACGCACAACGATCAACACCCTACCAAGAGCAAGACCAAGGAGGCCCGTCCAGACGACATTACACCAACTTCCAACAAACCTGCAACGCTCATGGAACTCATCCAATACATCCTTGCATCTTTCGACGACCAACAACTTGAGGAGTTAAAGCTCAAGGTCTCCATTTGGAGCTCTCCTTCCATTTATTTTGAGTCGCGGGGTGAATTTGCGCGAGCCATGAAGGATATCCCACTCGAGCGTATTGAAGATTTTAAGCTGGGGGGAACGTCCTATGACCAGAAATCTTTGGGGAAAGCCTACGATGATATAAATGCTATTCTTTGCACCCCCGGTGACCTCGTCAGAAGGATTAATCGCATTGCCTGGGTCAATGAATCGTTAGACGACAACGTCTTGGACTGGGATGCTTCTTTTGTCAAACCAACAGATCGAAATGATTTGGGCCATGTTGTTTTTTGTTGCGACTGGTCCAAAGCATCAGCACTTGTTGTTGCAGGTGAAAGTGGATCCGGGAAGACTTGGTTTGCACAAAAGTACATACCCTACCAGCTTGGGAAGCAAGACTTGGCTCTAATTTATTATTCTGTTCAAGAAAATGATGGTCACCAAATGATCAAGTCGGATGAAAGCTTGAAGAGTCACGAGATGGCTTGTAGCTTAGCCACGCATCATCTCTGTGAAGCAGGCCGCAGTAATTGTCATGTGTATGAATCCTTAAGCAATCTGTCAATGGAATACAATCGCAACCGAGATACCATGGTGTACCATTGGCTCAAGACCAATATTGCAAAAGTCTTGAGTCGAGACCAACTAGTCAATGCCTGGTGGAATGCGGAACACGACAAGTCCAAGTTCAAACGCATCGAAAAGCTTGTGTTGGTCATTGATGATATTGAAAGGAATCCGGAATTAGCTCGTGGCCTTGTTAGCATTGTCCGTAACCTATACGCCCATTTAAAAATGGGAAAGGCCAAGCAAGTGCTGCTTGTGCTGGTGGGTTCTGGTCTGGACCGGCACATTTCCTCATCTCCTTGGCAAAGGACGACTCGACCCACCCTCGCCTCAATTGGGACAGATCCGCCGAAATCAAAAGTCATCATCTTGAAAAAGGCCATGACTTGATTTGAGAAACAAATCTCTCAACAAACCCCATTGAGGGACCGTACTGACTTGATTTGAGAAACAAATCTCTCAACAAACCCCATTGAGGGACCGTACTCATACACTTTGTCCAAAAACAAACATGATGGAGAGAAAACTTTACCATCACCGTAACTTCTGCAATTGCACTACCGTAGTGCTATGTGCCCTTGTCGGTGTACCTACAACCCTATAGTCTGGATTGAAAGGCAAGGAGGAGGACCTTGTCGTGGCGCTCTGTACCATTCGCCAAGTTACAGTTCAAGTCACTTCTCTAACCCTAACCCTAACAGAATATCAAGGACATAAATCCGGCTTCTCAGAAGATTTTGGATGGCCTTCCTAGATGTTTTCAGCTGCACAATTTTTAGAACACACATGGTAGCAAATTTCCCATATTTTGGTCGCATGACTGGTTTAGTCAATCCATGCTGGAATACATGTACGATACTGCCACTGGATGTTATGTCTTCCCGCAATGTCCCGCTATCGACATTGTGTTTCCACTCAAGCAAGTGACGAATGAAGAGACTAGGTATCATCCTTGCTTGGTTAGCGTGAAATGTTGGGACTCTATTGGAATTTCAGGCATGAATGCCGCGCTGACAAGCATGCGTGAATATGTAAAGCATAGTGCAGATAATGACAAACGGACCACAGCCTTGTGCCTATTGATTGTGATTGGAACTTCTGGGAATTCCAAGGAGCCTAATTGGAACTGGTCCTTTCCAAAAGAGGACACCTTTATCTCGATTGTTGTGCCATCGCGTGATCAGTTTGAAGTCAACAAGACCATTCAGAAAATGGCAAGTGCGTCCCACATCTCTGAGCTGCTGGCGTCCCATTCCTTTGCTCATGTCGAAGTCAAGGCGAGTGCATTGAGAGTCACAGCAGCAAACGACTACAAGGATTTTGGTCAGAGCTTGCTTCGAGACAAGGAGCAGCTGTGGGAAAACAAGGACCAAGCAAACTAGTTCCAAATTTTCAACCAGCATATTTCTTGCTTGTGATGAGCCGGTGTTGCTTCAAACCGTGCCCCGATTGTATCAGGTTTGACAAGGGACGAGAGACACAACGTGTCAGCGTTGGACACGCGAATGTTTTATTTTAGCCTTCAAACAGGTACCGGTACTTGTACTTCAAAACGTACGCCAATCACATCCAAAAAGGGACAAGGTTATTTGTTGTGCTTTTTCCACACCTTGTACGTGATGACTCGAAAGTGGGAAGCCGTAATTTATTGTCATAATGTATAGCATATCAAATTTGCGCATGTCGTTCATTTGTGATTGCTAAAATCAGGGAATGATACAATTGCTTTTCAAGACCATGTTTTGTGATTGTCAAAAGACATTTGAAAGTTCTTTCACATGAGATGTCCCCCACTATTATTCTTCCTTGAAGCCTTCATCAGGGCACCCACCATGGCTGCAATTTTGGTGCCTCCAAGTCCGGCTAGACCATCAGCTGCCTAGATGTTATCTGGTGTATGCCCATTGGAACTAAAATGTTTGGCCAAAGCTTTGTCCACGATGATTATTTTCTTTGTTTGGAGACTTCAAAGCTACTGCACCACAGACCTCATTGGTCGGTTTTTTCGTCCATGGTGCTGAGGGACGGGTTGTATTGCTGATTCCCAGTCCTACCACTTTGGAAGTTACCTGGTACTCTATAAGGCCATTTTGAATATTGTATGCATTGCTGGCATTCTTCGACACATAATGCCTGGTTTTGGAACTAGTTCCTTGTCGTCGCAACCAGGTACCAGGGACTATTGATAGAAATTAGTCCTGGTAGTAGTGTAGTAACGAATTTATTCTTCCTTATGCAAGCTTTCCTTCCTTTCCTCTTCCAATACGTTTTTCTTGCTTGATGCCATGGTGGGAAGGCTACTCTCTAATGCAGTTTCTTTTCCTTTTGTGGCACTGATTGTTACCCTGACGATTGTGTGGCCGACGACTTGTCCAGTATTTTGGCTTTGGAAATGTCGACTTGAACGGCAACAATTTGTGCGGCATCCTCCTCTTCCTCTCCTCTTCCATCTCGTCCTCATTGTCTTTGCTATGTTTCGCTGATGCTCCCATGTCGGCCTTGATCCGTCGTTCCTCTTCTCCTTTTCGTCTCAGTTCTTCCTCATTAGCTTTTTTCCGTGCCGCTTCTGCTGCCATGTGCCTGGCCGCTACCTCCTCCTTCAGGCGTTGTGCTTCAAATGCTTTTTCCTTTGCCTCTTGTTCAGCCTTGATTCGAGCCTTTTCGAATGCCTTGACTTTGGCTTGAATAGCCTTCATTTGAGCCTTGGGCTTTGCTTTCTTCGCTCGCCCGTTCTTTGGCTTCGGTTTCCAGCCGCTTGGCGATTTCTGCTTCCTTTTCCGCTCGTGTACTTGCTTCTTCTTCAAGACGAGCCGTGTTGGAAGCTACCTTTCATGCTGAAGCCTCTGCTTGTCAAAGACGCTCTTCATCATCGGATGTAGCTGCATTATAACTTTACGATGCTACTATGACATCCTTGTCATCGGATAGAAGGTCTTTAGCTGTGGCTTTGGCGTGTTGGAGATTCTGGTCGACAGGATAGAATTGGATAACTTGTTTGAATTTGAAGCTTGGACTGCCGTCACTTTGTTTCGAACATGATCATTCGATCGTCGCTTAGCCTCACGGTCATCGCCTTCATTCACTACTGCCTTGGTGGTATTCTTATTCTTGGCTCTGGATTTGGAGTCTTTGGAGAATGCATCCTTTTCAATCTGCAAGACGCACTTAAATCGACATTCGGCAGGTTCTGAAAGTTCTGCATCCCAGGCCTTTTCGACTGTAATATTGGCATCTGCCAGTATTCTTTTGATAACATCAGCAGTCTTTCTACCCGTAAAAAGGCTTCCAATCATGAGTTCCTCGAAGTAGCGGCCACACGCGTCTTGAGTTGTTCTGGGATCTTTACAAATTGCGAGATTTAATTTTCCTTGTTTCTTTCCACAACATATGGATAGAGATCATTCAAAAAGAACTTGCGATATTCTTCTTGCACTAATGGAAAAAGGGCGATGACGCTGCACTCCCCTGTCATTTCATCCTCTTTCACAAATGAAAACTTGCGATCCAAGTACTGTGGTCGGTCAGTGGACGATAAATATAGAAGGCATTGAAGTGCGGATTCCGTAATCTCTTTCCAATCGTCGCGTTGTTCCTCTTCGAGCTTTTCCAATGAGAATTCGATTTCGTTGCGAACATCCTTAAAATAGCCTTTGGGGTCTTTGACCCACCGATTGAGGTACAATGGCACTTGGCCCGTGTTATATTTGAGATCATCCAAATTCTACCGAGCAACAACCTTACTCGGAGTGTACAATATCTCGATTTCATCTTTATCAAACTGAGTTGGGTGCTCAAAGACGTCAAAACCCTCATGGTATTCTCTGTGCGAGACATCATTATTGGCCAACGCTGAAATGATGGAGATGATACGACCTGGAGCGATGACGCGTGTCATCATTGAAAAAGGCAATTCCAGCTTATTTACATCGCGTGCATCCTTGAAACGATCTCGACCGAATATAGCGTTGATTTGATCAAACACAAACACCCATTTCTTTCCATTTTCGAATAGAACTTTATCGATATCATGGATGAGCTTCACGAAGTCATCGTCGATAGTTGCATCGTAATCGAGTTTCAAGAGGCTTGGTTTGACCCCAACAGATTCGAGCAAGATCCTGAAAAATCCGTGGAGTTTCCCATTTGTGGCAGTTAGGAATGATGGTGACCCAGTACTTCCCACCAGCCAGAAGGTATCGGGTGAGGTTGATGAGGGAATATGATTTCCCGACTCCTTGTGGTCCCTTGACCAGTATCCCTCTGCTTTTTCTTGCTTCCATTATCGAGTTAATCTTGCTTTCAAGGTCATCTACAATTTGAGGGCGATATAAAAATTTGGAGTCGACATCCATACGTTCTGACCAGACATTTTTTATCCAAGAGCGGTCTTCTGGCAGAAAGCCCTCTTCGACGGTGTAAACCGTTGTATTCTGCCCAAGGTCCAATCTAGTTCGATCCTTTGTTATGTGGCTCTCAATGGTGTCAACGATGGACCCAAAGTACGGGTAGTCCCAACTTTCCTCCGGTGGAGTTTTCGAGTTCTTTTGGACAGCCGGAATCGTTTGACCAGAATTCTGCACACTCGATTCTGCCAGTACCGACCCCGTACCTGGTACCAGGTACAGGGTACATACCAGGTATCATACCAGGTACCAATCTTGCCGCGAGATCCGTCCGTCGTTTGGAACAGTCGACCATGTTGCACAATTTTGTGAACTACACCATGCCTTTATTAATCAAGTCACTGATCCGTTATCCCATTGGTAACAGGAGTATCACTGCCTTGACCGGTAGTAGATCTACCAGCAATAATGCAAACCGCTGCTTTTCTGTACTGCACCTGCACCCCATGACTTCCCGGTTGACTACTACCGGTAGTGAAGGATACAAATCAAGTACGGGAACGTTCCAGTATGAACAGTATCAGTCACGGTCACAGTGACTACCGGTATCCCTGAACAAGTCGATACTGATCCGTTGGTCTGGTGGTGACGCACGACGCTTCAAGAGCGATGACCCAACGGTAGCTGCACCTGCTTTCGATGACAAGATTCCAACCAACTGGCCGAAACCGGAATATAACGAACTGGACAAGGCCGTGGACGTCTTTGACAATCCCTACTTTTATGAGGACAAGGCTTTTTGCAAGTTGTTCAGCCCACACAGGCTAAAGCACTTTGCAGAGAAAACCGTCAAGCAAGTGTACTTGGAATTCACTGAAGGCCGCGCAGACAAGGTCGAGAGTGGACTCAAGTCGTTAGCCATTGCGATCAAGGCCGAATTGGACCCTATTATAGAGTACTTCAAAGGCGTGAACGACGCCGTCAGCGTTGAACAGACTTTGCATGACAACAAGATAATTGCTCTCACAGGAACCAAGGATCTGGAGATTTTCAAAAAACGGGCTGGTGACTCTATTCCCACCGCGGAACGACTTCGAATTTCAACAATGGCAACGCCAAACAGTCGAAATGAGTCGAAACGGGCCAACGACCTTGCACTGGTGCTTGGTTCAAGCGGAAGCGGGAAGACTTTTTTCGCTTTGCAAGAATTGGCTGACAATTTCCTAGTGGACAAGACGCAGCCTGATTTAAAGCGCGTTACTTTTCATATTTATCCAAAATCAACTGAAGTCAAATTCATGGTAGAAAACCCACAGGCCGCCAATGAGCTTTGTACTTGGATCAAGAGAAGTATCTGGGATTTACTGGGAAAATCGTTCGATGAAGAATACAAGTTCAAGATGCACATGTGCATCGTATTCGACGAAGCCGGCGATCTGAATGTGAGATCGTGGTTCGAAAGCAAATCTATGCTTGAAAAGCTCTGTAAAGCAGCCAAATCCATTGCAGAAAATGTGGCTGTTGTCGTTTCCGGCACCGCACTTACTGGCAACGAGCTGAGCTCCAAGGACGATGCATACATTTTCCGTATTAAGCCCTGGACACCAGAAGACTTCATCAAAATTTTGAAACAAAAAGAAAGCAGTTTGAATTTGGTCGAAGGAAAGGAAACCGTTTATGACTTGGCCAATGCCATATTCTCACATCCCAAGCTTGGAGCACTGGCGACTAACGCGCGTTCGGCATACCATTTGTCTGACGCCCTTGCAGATTTGAGTAACCGGAACAGGAAAATTGTTTGGAAAAAACGGCTGGATGCATGGGCCCCAAATTTGGTGTCATCCGTCGTTTACTCTTACATAAATTCCAATGCTCTCCAAAAATTGACGGAGAACCAGCGGTACCTGGTGGCTGCCAGCGTATTCCACGCTCTCAACGAAAGCAAGGAAGGCAGCATGATCCTTCCAACTTTTCATGGATTAGAAGACCAAGAGATTGCTGTTGCACACGCACTCGTTCAATATAATCTTGAGCATGGCAAGGACAAGCTCAATTTTGTTGGAGATGAAATATATGCAATAACTGTTACTCCTGCCATAGCAGTGGTTCTATATACCATTTCAGGTATACCAACGACGTTGATGCCTGGATGGAAAACAGAGGAGGAGCTCGCGGCACTCTATTCTATCCGCCAACTTATCATCGACAGCATGGAAATGTATGTTCAAGACATTGTCACAATGTCTAAATTCAAGGCACGTAAAAGACTCATCCAGTCGCTTGAGAAGATTGAGCTCCTGGCACTTTACACGCAGGTGAAGTGCACACCAGACAAGTTTAAAAGGATCTATATACCGCTGGTTGGACGTAGCACAGTCATTGTAAATGGCGACAAGGCACCATTTGCTGATGTCATTGCCCCATACACGCTCATCCAAGCAAGGCAAGTCACTAGTGAGGACAACACTCAGCCAGTAAAAATGCTAGAGGAGTTGGAGAAGTGCGGACTGGTTAAAGGTCCAGAGACGGATACGCGCGTTCTACAAGGGTTGATCGCAATGTGGCGCGGTGATTTAGAGCCTTATACTAATTTGAGCGGTGCAAACCGTACACAATGGACGATTGATCGTGACCCACGAGGTGCTGCGGCCTTCCCAGAGAATTTGCTGTGTCTTGCACCACCACTAGACCCGTGTCACTATGCCATCATCAAAAAGGAGGGTAACGAAATGCATATTGGTAATGATATGCTTCCTTTGCCACCCTGGGGTGAAGAATCAATTCCTACGATTACGTTCATAGTGGCAACTAGTTTGGACAGTGTCAGGTTGCAACTGGCTGAAAAGAAAAAGATTACAGTACATCGAGAAGACCTTGACGATGACCTGGCTATCCGAGAAGACCTTGGCACCGACCCGACTATAAAGCTAGGAACTCTCTCGATAGCTGACCGGAAGGAATGGTCAAGTTTTGTGAGGGACACAGTTTGGAAGAACGTCAAGATCAAATTTCTATTTACAAGGTCAGTGGGATTGGTACTGAAAAAATGATACCAGGTAGGGCCACAATTTACAATTTACTCAATACCATGGCGAAAATCAGCCACACACTTCACCACGGTTAGCAAGTACGGTGGCTGATTCATTTCTATTTTAACTTGGCTTTGTTCGAACGGACACGTGGCATTGCTAAACAACATGATATTACTAGTTCCAAAGGGTAGTCCTAGTAAAAGAATGTCGGATAAAGTTTGAAGCGTGACGGCTGCTTATCTTCAGTCAATGTTGTCGAATGATGACGTGGATGATGACGCAAATTTATTGGCACTGGCTCCGCCTACGGAATAGCCTTTGAAATTTTTCAGAATTGGAAAGATGGCGGCTGCACGAGACGTTTGGTATGTTGTGGTTGATGGCCAAGGCAAAGCTTTCAAGGGTACAAGGGCCAGCTCAGTCAATATATCTTCGGACAATAACATTGATCGGTTTGCAAAGGCTGTGCATGCGGAGAATCCAAGAAAACTATCGTCATATGACGCCTCCGATCTGCAAGTCTACGCCAACAAGGCGGCACATGACAGACATGAAGAACCTCTTGGTGGGGGTGAAACGATTGAAAACCATGGTAAATTGTGGACGGATCCGCTTATTGTTTTTGTGGTTGTGCCTACGCCGCAAATACCTCAAGTCCAACCAAGTCAGCCCTTTCGTGGTTTTGTTCACAATTCGTTGCCTTTTTCCGATGGAATCAATCCATTGGGCCCACATTTTGATAGGCAAACAATTTTGAACAGAATGTACGAATGGATCACTGGTGTGGAAGACAGGAACCGCTTCTTGCTGATAAATTCCCCTGCAGCGTCTGGCAAAACGTCGTTGTTGCAAATGTTTCAGTGCAAGTACCAGACTGACGACTTGGTGATTCATTACATTTCAATGAGAGTCAGTGGTGATCCATGGCTATCTTTCATTGATTTCGGCTTAAATTATTGGAAACAAACGTGCCGCTATGGCAACGTGATTTACATGCTCGACGATGCTCAGTGCATTTATGACAAGCAATTGTTTTGGTCTGCACTTTTCAAAGTCTCACGGATTTACTTTGGAGTCGGCGTCCGATTCATCATCTCAGCGACCCACGTCATTACTTTTGGCGAGGATTCGAGTCCTCCAGAACTCAGACAACAAGAAACAATTGGTCACGATGATTTACTATTGTCCATTCATCAGTCTATTACATTGCTCGATTCAAATGCACCGTTGGGCCTCCAGTCTTCTTTGCAGGATTATTTTGAGCTCAAGAACACCATCGTAGAACATTGCAACGGACTCATTGGTGCATTGTGCAAGAGTGTTTTATTTTATGGCGATCAAATTCGTCATCATGTGCCAAGTCAAGTCGAATGTCTTCAGCTTTTCTACTCCAAAAAATTGCTGGACCAGATGGATCGGTGTTTTGGAATCGTTGACAATTCTCGCCTTTTTCCCGAGGCGAATGACGTTCTTTTTAAATGTGTCGTGGGCGAGAATATTAGTTCAAACACGAACTTGCACTTGTTGGACGTTTTGATGTCATTTGTCAAGGCTGGGATTTTGATCTTTGACGGCAACACATTTACGTTTTCATCTCTGTTGGCAAAAAGATATTTCACGAATCGCTATTTTCCGCCGACGGCTCGTGCCAGTAGCGACCCGCCTGACCTTCATCAGCTTGTGATGCAAGCCATTGGGGGTATATCTTCCGAGGCCCTCAAGTTATCAACGTCAAGTTCAGCTGATTTCCCAAAAGAAACCACCTTTCAGCATTTGTTCATGCTTGGGCTATTGAGTAATACGACGCACAAGACGGCAATTTGCTGTGAGCTGTCGAGATCTTTTCAAACTGGAACTCAAGTGAGAGGTGAGATTGACTTTTTTGTGGATGGGGATCAGCTGTGGGGCATTGAGCTGGTTCGTTGTGGTGATAAAATTGGTGAGCATATTAGCAGGTTCGGCCCCACAGGGAAATATTCTGGTTTGGAGGCGAAAGATTACATTGTGGTGGACTTCCGCAGAGGTATCACAAATGTACGTCTAGATTCTCACCGAGCAACGGTATCATTTCAAGTCGACTCAAATGGACAAACATGTTTCAAGGAAGCAAAAGTCAAGTATGGAAATCGTGATCCTGAAAACTTGACACTACAATCATAGCGCAACGTTTTTCTTTAGCTTCGTTCACTGTCAACATGGGTTTTTAATCTTTTAGTTTTTCGTAGGGAAATTTTCAAAAATACTCACATTTTTAAAAATAATTGTCACTGCATTGTCATTCTAGGGTGTTGATGGGCCACATGGGAGAAATATTGTACAATACTTTTCACTGTCGCATTGTCGTTGGACGACAGCACATCGTTCAAGGGATGTCTTGTGTTCGTGCTGTTCGTACCACTGATACTTCATGAGATGCCTTTTCGATGGTAGTTATGGTAGACGATGATTCTGTCATGTCCATTGTTGTTGATGTGAGGATTTTATTGTCAATTTCCCAAATTGCTTGCCTCAGTGAAAATCGTGAATTGACAATATGGTCGGTGAGTCGTTTCGCTAGGTTGCGCAACTTCACGCAATTCTCGTTCTCCTGACTTGGATCCTTGCACAACTTATCCAATTTCTC
Source organism: Nitzschia palea (assembly GCA_019593585.1). Classification (NCBI taxonomy): domain Eukaryota; phylum Bacillariophyta; class Bacillariophyceae; order Bacillariales; family Bacillariaceae; genus Nitzschia; species Nitzschia palea. The sequence goes on along the minus strand of SWEM01000371.1, from coordinate 5,594 downwards.
CAAAATGGTCCGACCAACTGAGAAGACATCAGTCATTACCGAACAAGGCATTTGATCAACAATTTCAGGGGCCTGATATCCTTTAGTACCAGGATGCCACACTGCCTGGCTGATTGGCTGCGCATTGCCAAAGTCTATCAGACTAACGACACCATTCCTCCATCGCACGTTAGCAGGCTTTAAGTCACCGTGCAATAGTCTAGCCTCATCGTGTAATTTCATGACGCTTTTGATCAATGATTTCGAAAACTGCACCAGTTCTTCAATGCTTTGAATGGAGTCCTCGTGTATGTATTCTACGGCAAAGACCAGATGTTCTATGCCACTCGGACTGATTGACCTGACCATTTCAAAAAGTACAGGAGCTGCAACAGGCACACCTGCTTCAAGCGCAACCTTGTACTGTGCCCACTCAGATTCCACAGCTCGAACTTTTGTATCCTTCACATTCCATACTTTCAAAAACACGTCCATAGTTGTCCTTGCAATGTTTGATGATACCATGCGTCCCCTGAAGTAGAATGGAGAGAGGTCCACTTCATGCGACTTGGAATCATCACTTGTGAAGGTGAGGACGCTTATAAAGGCACATTCCACACAAGTGAACTTCCCCCCAAGACTTGCAGCAGCTTGGGCTTCTTGGATCGCATGATCGTTCGACGGCCTGCTTTGTGGATTTGGTTGACCCATTTGACTAGCCTTTCCGTTATCATTTGTCTTCTCTTGCAAAGTATCAGTAGGAATACCATACAACAGGTCCTGCCTTTCCTTTAGCTTTTCCTTGTAATCAGCATATCTTGTTGAATGATCAAAAAGAGTCTTGAAATTGTTGAGCAAGGCAGCCAGGGCAACAAACAAATGCTTCCGTCCAATATACGATAAATTGGAAATATCAATATCTCGTGCTTTGATATTGGAACGGGGAAATTTCACCACCTTGATGTGTGGGACACCTCGATCATCCAATGTGGTAGCAAACAACGAGCACTTGAGCCCTTCCCCAAGGACAAAAGGAATGGCGATCTTCTTGCGATCTTCATCAGAAACGATATCCTTGATGGCGAGTGCAGTTATTGCAGTCATCAAGACACATCGTACAGTGTCGGCACCGCTTGGGTCAGGACCGTTTGCCTTTATTTCCATCATTCCATAGCTGTCCCAACCTTCCTCACCCAAGGTTACTGCGGAATCTGGATAGATAGAAAGCTGCTTCACCTGAGGAGGTGCATCCCATCTTTCATAGCTAAGAAACGAGAGCGAGGCTCCTGTCCGTTGGTTAGCCATGTATTTCTGTTCTCTCAAACCTTCTTCCCCTGCCGATGCGAGGAAGAGGTATATAAACGATGAGTAGATGATCTGTTGGAAAATCATTTCCCCCTTCTTTGGAACGAAGTGCTCCATAAAGTCAAAGTTGACCATGAGTTGCTGCCAGCCCAGCTTCACAAAATCTTCATGTAGCTTCGTCACGTTCGAACAAAGGTTCTCAAGAAGATTGTCATAATCGTCCTCAGCATCGAAGATCTCCCAGGCATTGTCAAGAGCGTCAAAGTCCTTCAAAACGTCGATGTTCCTAAGAATTTTCCCGCCATTCAAAAGTGTATGGTAGTTCTTGTCTTCTGACTGGAACCTGATCTGTTTTGTTTTTCTGTTGTACTCTAAACCAGAGGGATTGCCATGTGGTGCGGCGTCGCCCACAAGGTGTTGATTCAATGACTCAAGGAGTCTTTCTTTTTCAGTTCGTTCTGCGTCAAGTCTAGCGCGTTGGACTGTTAAGTTCTGTAAGCTTAGTCTCAGATTTTCCAACTCCGACTCATATTTGAGGCGGAATTCCTCTTGTTTTTGGAGAAACTCGTAGATTGCTTTGGATTTGTCTTTGCGACTGGGAAAATCTTTGATTTCCATTTTCAAAAGAGGGAACTCATCCCATGCATTGCTGTCAGTCTTCAAGCTATCAAGACATTGCAACCCAACATTAATCGCCTTTCTCACATCAGCCAATGTGGCGTTGATGTCCCCCCTTGATCCTTTGAATTCATCCACGACTTTGTCCATCCAAGCGATTTCCGCCGTTATCCTCGCAATTCTTTCCTGAAGTTGTGCTACATCCCATCCTTCATCCTCACCTGCCTGTTGCACGTTTCCTTCCAAGGCCATGGCCACCTTTAGCTTTGTTGCTGCTAAGTGTAAAGTCGTGACCTCATTACCAAAAGAAGTACCAGGGAGAACGACTCTTCATATCGAACGAAAGGGTCCTCATAATAAAATACCATGTACCAGGTACGGGGTAGCGCACAGGTGGCAAGAGACAACAAATATAAATAGCATATTTGCGTGTACCGGTAGTTGGAGGCAAACCGTTATATAGATACTATTACAAGGTACTATATTAGCTATACTCAGGTTGTGAAAGGTGCTCGGAAGCATCATTCATGGAAACAGCACCATAGACATAAGACCACCGACAACCATGACAGACACTTCTACCGGTACTAATAGTAGTACACCTACTCTTACGGAGACAGATGAGGAGGGACTACAACGACACTATGACGTAATTCTTTGTGGAACAGGTTTGATTCAAAGCATCTTGGCGGCAGCATTGGCTCGACAGGAATTGTCTTGTTTGCAGTTGGACGAAGATGATGTTTATGGAGAGTTGGAGGGCATTTGGACGTATGACAAGTTGCAAGAATGGCAACAGCGATCCCACGCCTTGCTGTCGACCATGGCGGCTGATGGAACCCATGCTGTACTTCCTCCAAGGGTGGACGTGGATGTGGATGTGGATATTCCGTTGGCAGGTCATCATCATCACGGTCTGGCCGATTTGGAATTTCATTCGACGTATCCATCATCGCCAACGACGTTGACCTTATCCAGTCTAGTCCAAACACCCTTAGGCCCTGGCAGAGTGACTGCCTTGGATGAATCAAAAATCCAAATCACTCTGGATGCAATGACAGGACCGGTCGTACAGGCAAACGCTCCCGTACCGGCATCGTCACTGCCAATCCCCACCAGTGACAATCAAGCAACGTCAGTGACGAATCATGAAGGCAGTGAACCTGCTGCTCCTACTACTCCTACACCTGGCATCTTGGAGTTTGCACTACCCTCTTCCTCCCCCGAGAATTCGTCAACATTTGAAAGCGAACGATCCACCGGCTTGACAGGAGTGTCATGGGAAGACTACTTGCAAACCAATCATGGGATTTATCCACGTCTACCACGCCTCTTACAACAAACCCTCTGGGATATCTCATTCATGAACATTTTTGCCAATGGACCCGCGGTTCAGGCTCTATTGCAATCGAATGTTGCCGAGTATTTGGAATTCAAGAGCCTCCAAGGGATCTTGTGGTGGGATGCAACGACATCCCAATTGGTCCGAGTTCCTTGTTCTAAAACTGATGTCTTTAACAGTCGATTACTATCTCCTATGGATAAACGAAAACTCATGAAGGTACTTCAGCTCGTGATGGATTATGGAACGGCATTGCAACAGCAACAGCATATAGATGTCGAAAGGGGCAATATGCAGGATGCATCGTCAGCCACGAACAAAAATACTACTGACAAGAATGGCCATGAAGATAAAGATGATGAGAATATTGATAAAGAGGTTGTGGTTAAATCACTCAATGAACGCCACTTGAATCAAGGACGATCCTTGGCACGGCCGCAAAATAAGGCTGTGGCAACGGCTGATTTGGAACGATTGCAAGATTTGCTGTCTGTGCAGGATTCAATTGATGGGAGGATGTCAATGGATGAGTATCTGTCCATTCATCATGGCTTGTCGCCGAAACTGACCAATATCATTCGATTTGCTCTTGCATTGGATACCACTGGTGTTGCAAACAATGGCGCGAGGACAAATAAGACTTCGTCGTCATCATCATCATCATCATCATCACTTCCTTTGACCACAGGGATTGCCAATCTGACCCAGCATTTACAATCTCTGGGACGATATGGATCCACGGCCTTTTTATGTCCCATGTATGGGAGTGGCGAATTGTCTCAATCCTTTTGTCGGTCTGCGGCGGTCTTTGGTGCAACATATTTATTGCGTCGAAAACCTTGTGGAATCAATGTACTAGCTCCATCGAAGGAAGCATACAAAGATTCTGAGGAACAAAGGAATGTCCAAGCATCTTTGGCCGTGGTGGTGCAAGGCGAACAACAACGTGATTATGAATCCATTGCATCCTCCTCGTCATGTCCTTTGTCGTACAAGAGTATTTCTTGCTCGCATGTGGTCGTTCCTCGAACGGCAATCCCGACATCACTAAGTAATACTTGTCCCGTGAAACATGTTGTCCGTCGAATGTCGTTGATAGAGAAATTTTTGGTCGCTGACGACCATGCCATCGGACAACAGCAACAGCACAAAACGCTACCACAAGATCAACGCCATTTAATAATACTGCCTCCTCATACGTTGGACGGCCAAGATCACGTCATTTACGGTATGACCGCGGATGAGTCAATTCATGTGGCACCACCCGGCTTTACCATTTTGCACTTGACAACCATCGCCATTGCTTCAATCTCAGATGTTGATGCTCACCCTGGTGGTGTGCGGGATGACACAACTTCTACAGCTGGGACCCATGATACGACGATGACAAGAACCACTCAATTATTGGATCAAGCTGCCGCAATGTTGCTTTCCTCGTCTCCTTCCAAAGCGACCGAAATATACCATACCACGTTTTCATTTGTTGTGGACAATGGCGACGACGACAATTCTGACGTGCCAACTTATCCATCCAATGTCCATTTGTGTCCCAGTCTTGGTGCTACCGCGACGGCAGATGTCGCCTTTGTCCAAGCTCAAAAACTGTTTGACCGAATTTGCAAGGACAGGACTACCACTTCGGCTAGTACGCCTTGCACCTTCATGGGATTATCTTCGGTGTTGCAACAGGTGGTAGAGGAGCGTGGTAGACAACAGGTAGACAGGGATGACGAACAAGCCATGCTCTCGAGTGCACTTGGAATGTTGGCTCATTATGAAAAGATCCAAGAAGATGATTTGGAGCAGCCAGAGGATAAAATGAAAGAGCAAAACGAAGAGGCCTCTGGTGAAAGCAAGTAAGCACAGAGTGCCAGTCGCGCTACGATGATAGTAAGAACGTAGATACCAAAACTGCTCTTGCTAGTGCTGGTGCAGGTGAGGTAAACACAACAGCGAACGAAATTTACAAGAAAGCAAAATGATTAGGGTTCGGAGGCACCGTTCTGGTAGATCGCTCGTCCGTCTCGATAAAATTCGTTACACATCGCTTTCGCCTAACTCTCCATAACGTAGCTTAAGCCTTCTGGAACACTTCTTTTGAGAGTTTAACTGTTACTTCGATTACTCAAGCTCGACCGCGACTTCTTCCACAGCTTCAGTAACAGGATCCTCTTGCTGTTCGTCATCAACGGGAATGGACTCAGATGCCGGCGCAACATCATCGGCGACCCCTACAACTTCTTCCGTCCCTTCGCTTCAACCAGTCTCCATCGGCCGATGCGTAGAGGCAAGGTGTATCAGGTGAGTCTTCCATTGCTTCGGTTGACTTCTACACCTACAGGTTCTTTCG
>SWEM01000370.1:0-30958 GCA_019593585.1 Nitzschia palea | reverse complement strand
AGCCCAAACTTTCAAAAGCTCCGAACAGTCCTTGCATTCCTCTGCTATGTGATTCAAATGATCTGTTCCCAAAGCTACCAACAATTCACGAGTGCGTGGTTTATGATCGAGACCAAAAACCATCAAGTCCTTGTACGATGGAAGTTGATTTTTCCAATCCCATTTTCGCCACTCTTTGACTTTTACCAATTCTGCCATGTAGGGATTCTCCTTAGTACTGTTTCGAGTAATGCCATGCTCTCCATCCGATTGTAATGCCTTTGCTAGTGCCTTATGACCAGGTAAATTGGGATACAACATGACCTTTCCTTGAGCATACATGAAATCTACCATGAATCGTTTCCAACTCTTGGTCCATCGATTTGGTGCAGCGCCACGTATGTGTAAAAATTCCGGAGTAACATCCGTAGGAACAGCAAAGGGTGACGATGCTGATGACGATGATGATTCAGCCGTGAGATTATAAAAGGGGGGCTTGATCCGTTCTTTCACAAAGGCATCAAAGCGATTCCAATGGTCACTCCAATAGGCAGCACCCCAGCTGGATGGAACAGTCGTGAGATAGGCCCCATGCCTTGTCTTGGCTGGTAAATAGGTTCCTTGCAATTCTTCATCAGGATCCCAATATGAAAATGGAAAAAATATTTCTTGAAATACGATGGGTGATAAAGAAAATCCGACCAGGTCCGCGTCCCGACAATGGGGATTGGGAGCATACTGATCAATCATGCGGAGTAGCCATTGAAAGTAAACGGGAGCCACTTCCATGTCATCTTCCAAGATGAGTAGCAAGGTATTATTTCCAGCGTCCTTGGCGGCCTTGCCAATCGATGTCAGCCACATGTTTCGTAAACCAATATTCTCTACTCGTTGATCGACATGTTTGGGACCATGGGTCCACTGAAACTGATTTGCCACGGTTTGAAGTTTTGGCAAGGACCCACCGTCCATGTGAATATAGAGTGGAACATCTTGATCCCATCCCGCATAGTTGGCCGTTTGCAACTTGTTCAATAAAGATTGTATTCCCTGGACCCGTTTCCATCCAATGACATGGATTTGAATCTCATCCACTTGTCGTTTCACCCCTGCCAATTGTACGTTACATTGTTGCCCCTTGCCTGGAGTTGTTGTTGATGTTGGTGGTGCTGGGCTGGGATAGATGCGATTGATAAAACCTGATTCTTTCTGGGGTTGACCTTTTAATTTCTTGATACCCGGAAAGACTTTGCGTAAAAATTGCATTTTAGCACTTCGATCCTTGGCTTGTTGCTTTCGTTCTTCTTCATCATCATGATCAAGATTGGGTGGTTCGGTTTGGTTTTGAATTTGGATTTTTGGTGTTTCTTCGTCGTTAGATGAATTTTCCATTTTATTGGTGGTTGATAATTGTACCATTGCATTTTCAGTTACCATTCGATGATACCGGTAGTGATCCTGTATTGTTGGGGAATCCTCATGATATTGGTGGTTGATGACAGTACCAGTAGTCATGTTCACGACTGTCGATAATGGCCATATTTGTGTTCCCAAGGAAATCATGCACAAGACTACGAGTAGAATTCTTGACCTTGTACATCCCCTTGTAGTGAGACCATTCTTGGCGTTGTAGTAACAAGGCCAGCATGATAAAAACAGCATCAAGTAACGTCTCTTGGCAGAGAAAGGACAAGTCGCTTGCCAACAAGTTCGTTCTGTTTTGTTGTAATCATTCGTACGAGTTCCAGCCTCCAACTTTTTTACAGTTAAGCCCAAGGGGGCATCCATGACTGCCGTTAAGCACTGGGAGTTGATACCAAATGTCACGGTGGGAATGACACGTTTTGGATCGGATCAAACAAGAGATTTCCACGTGTGTGAAGAATTGGTACCACCTTGCAAGACTCCAACACTACTACTATCTGCCTTTCCAAACTACAACCAAAGTGTGTGTGTCACCGATTGCTTCAAATGATCCATCCCGAGGATCCTGCCGATATGAACCGTGACAAACGGCACACTCATCGAATGTTGCTTCCACCAGGTTGTTGAAAACAAGTCTTGAACGAAACAGAAGCACAACTAAAAGTACAAGAAGGTCTTCTTCTAGACAACCATGACCTCGTCGATGACATTAGTGATCCCAGCGTTACACCCGTTGATATACAAGAAACGGGGCCGACCAGACCCATGGGGAAAACAACATCTGGAAGAACGCTGACAACCATCGCCAGGCAAAATGTACCGGTAACAAGTATTTAGTTAAAGTTTATTCTATTGTGCTTGTGGTAAACAATTAGATAATGATATCAGAAATACAGACAGATCAACAAAGGGTTCATGTGCAAATAAATAAAGTCGTGCCAAGAGAACACAACACAACAACTGTTACAGATCGTAGACATCCTCGGCGGTATCCCCATCGTCATGGTGAAGAATCGGATGGGGAGAACCAGGCGCTCGAGAGTTGGGCGTCCGAGGTGGTGATTTCATTTCAGTTGGACCAACTGGTGCGGTAATTGGTCTGGGTCGGGATTCCGGACCCTCGGGCGGAGTTCGTAAGCGTTGCATCTGATAGGTTACGTTCTTGGTGGTATCCAAAAGTGAGGATTGTTCTTCGGCATCGACTTTGGAAGGAAGGCTTTGCTCGTCACTTGTTCGAGTCTCATCGTCGGGATCCCAATCTCCCCGTTCCCCATACGTATCATCATCGGTACCTCCACCACCGAGGAGACTTGCATTTCGATTCGTTTTGCTGGTTCCCCACCACGAGCCGAACAATGCCGCGAATCCTGAAGAAAGCATGTCACCTTCTACGTCGCGATCCGTGTTGTTTCGGGATTCGTTAGAGCTATCCACGGAAAAATTTGATGTAAGCCTTGCTGGAAGTACCTGCTCCACATCCTCGCTGCCACCTTCATCGGCACGTGGTTTCATGGCAAGACTAGCCGCCGAAATATCAGTGGGAGCCAGAGCACAGTCATATTCTTCTTCATTGACCATGGAAGATCTAAGAGCTTGACTCGTCTTGTATTGGGACAGTGTCGCCGCCGATAGATCAGGAGATTCCAAAATATCTTTTCGAATCTTGTGATTGTCAACCTTGCGACGCTCAAAGCTTTCCACCGACTGCACCATGGCACTAGCCCCACTACTGCTCACACTGGCCGCCGATGCAGCGGCTGGTCGAGGCCACCATCCTCGATACAACTCGGAGATGGACGTTTGTTCTCCATCGTATCGGAGTTCACTGGCATCCGACTCGCCGGCATCGGATCCATCCGTCATGGCCAAGTGAGGCGGGTCTTCGTCACCACCACGTCCCTGTGGTTTCACACCAAGATACTGGAGAAAGCCCACCCCTTTGGCGGGGGAGGTGCGTTCTTCATCGTATTCTTGTTCCGAGGGTCCTCCTTGTCCCGAAGAAGGAGAAAAGGTTTGGGCTGGCTCGGTCCTAGCTTCGGTCTCCTTGAGATCATTCAAAATATCATCCGTTGTTTCAGGATTCTCGTCGTCTCGTGCTCGGCGACGACGTGTCACCAAAACCACCAGGATTAAAAATAACAATAAACTAGCCGTGACTGCTCCAGCGACAGTGGCAGGATTGGGACCCTTGTTGGCCACCAATTGCTCCCCATTGGACTCGGTACCACCTTGGGATGGAGCCACCGTGGGCGATAGTGTAGGTGATCCGGTAGGTAACACGGGCGATTCTGTCGGTGACACTGGCGATACTGTCGGTGACACTGTCGGCGATGCGGTAAGCAAAACTGTAGGCAACACGGTAGGTGAGACTGTAGTCGCACGAGACGTGGGCAGTAACGTTGGCTCTGGGGTAGTGGGAGATGGCGTATCCTTAATTGTCGGTTCGCTTGATGGTTCTTCCGACGGCGCAATGGTCGGAGAGGCAGTTAGACTCATGGTGGTTGGTCCGCGAGTTGTGGGGGTCGCAGTTGGAGTCAGTGTTGGATACTCGGTAGATGAAACGGTGGGCGTTGGGGCACGGGTGGAACCATTAAATGGTGATGATACTGTCGGCGATGCTGTAGGCCACGCGGTGAGGGACTGTTCAATCGCCACGGATGATACGGATGGAAATTGTTGTTGTAATGCCGGTATCAAAGCTTCTGGAACCAAAGCATCCGACACCAAAGGATCCATATCAGTGGAGGATGGAATGTCGACAGATGTATCACTGAAATAAACGAGGCCATCAAACGACAACCGAGCCCCAGTCACAGCACCATCATTCCCTACAATTGGGAAATAACTGAGAACCCTTGCCACTGCAACAAAGACTACACTCGTTGTGGAAGGCCAGGGATAGACGTTCATCAGATAATTGGATAACACTTGTTCCACTTCAGATCTCACAAAAAGCCTTTCCTGATTGGATAGTTCGTGGTCTAATGGTTCTAATGTGACTTGGAAAGGGTCTACCAGGGTCCGCTTGGGAGAATTAGCTTGTGCATGGCTTGTTGTCAAAAGTGCCAACAACGCAACACACGCTGGATGGAATATTCGATGAAGTCGCATTCTCAAAGATCAACGGTAAACACTCAAAGTGCAACGAAAGAAGCGTAGTAGGTGTGCAGAAAAAAGCTTTCTCTTGGTCAATGTTCTGTCGTCAAGCACACAACTCCCAGGAACTGTTGGTTGACACTACAAACTGTCAATGCACACGGAAGCTGGTGTGTTGATGGTAGTGGTAGGCACTTTAGTTTTGCCTGGAGGTGCACTCTGCTCGCTTTCCGTGATTTTTACGGGCGTCGAACGGGTAGCTGTAGTAATGTTATTTTGTTAGAGTTCTCGAGACTTGGTGGCACTTGTACGACTCCAGAATTGCTTGTGGGTCACGTCTGTATTTAAAGGGTGGGTTATTTGGAGGCATCACGCACTTGCCTAAAATCCGGCCCGACTTTCCGTTGATTCATTCGGTTGTCACATGCCACATGGATACTTAAAAATTCTTTGTCCGTTCCAAATGCCGGTCCTATCGAAGAGAGTGGATGTTCGACGAAATATCCCATATATCGTTAACAAGAGTCCAATGCTATCGGGGCAATCGTGGAAGAAATCAGCCAATCAGCCGACAGGGCTTTCGCATCCCTTGATTTTTTGGGCCCACCGTCACTTTTTCAGAAAAAAAGTGTTTTTTTTTGCCAAATTCATCGCTAATTTACTGTCCTCTGCCAGAAATAATGTGTCCACCAACTAAAATGAAATAATGTGTCCACCAACAAAAATACAATAACGCAAATGACATATTCATTCATACATTAATGACAGAGTAAACTGCTACTAGGTAGAGCGCTCATGGTGTGGCCAATATTAGAGCGGCACTCCAGCTAGGTCGAGCATCGCGGTTTCGTATCCAGCCAGGCAGACAATATGGCCATCAGCCCGCGTCCGACATGTCATGCACCTGGTATTTGATCATTGGATTGGGCGCACTGCTCCCTACTGTGCTCTAGACGTCCAACGAAACATCATCGCCGGTCCAACCACCAATCGACTACTTGCAGCAGCAACGTAACTCGTTTGGCTACTCTGGCCCGTAGAAAATGTAACTGATCACCCCTCTATTTTTTCCTTTCCTTTCTTTCAATTTCCATAGGCCAAACATCACACGTCCCATCTTTCGGCATTAGTTATCGTTTAGGCAGACTCATCTAGCAAAGTAACAGCTGTGACACTTTGCAACTTTGTAGGAGATGAAAATTGGCACTTCCGACTTGTACGACCGAATTACCATTCGACCACTTTGACCGTAACCCATTTATTGAACTTTTCGCGCCAAGAGATACGCTGACATGTATGATTCGCGTTTACCTGGTATTCGGCAAACGGATGATTGATTGACTCTGACTTGATCGAGGTGACGGACGATGACTTGGTATTTTACTTTTTTACGCAACCTTGCACTACCCATCAAGTCATAAAAGTTTATTGTCCTCATCTCGATTACAGTATTATCAACTCCTACCATGAAAGCTATCACATGTGTCGCCATGCTTCTCGCCGCAATTAACTCTGTGGAAGGATTTACCATTCCTGGCCATCACCAATCTTTGTCATCCTCCATGATGATGAGGCTCCATGCCGAAAAGGGACAATCGCACAAGAACTTGGGCAAGGCGGCATCAGCTGCGGCACTCCTACTCGGCTGGACCTTGATGGGTCCCATGACAGCCATGGCGGATAGTACCTCGTTGGATTTCTCACTTCCCAAGTACGATACCAACATGCAAGGATTTGGTGATGGAACCGAGGCAATTCTAAATACCAAAGGACGAGCGGATCGAACAGATCCTGGAGCGAATGAAAGAGAAAAACAAGAAGAAAGTATGCGCAAGGCAGAAGAGGCTCGTCAACAAGCCAAGGCTCAAAAGAAGGCGGAACAAAAGGCATTGGAAGAGGAAGCGAAACGACGTGCGGCAGAAAAGAAAGCTAGAGATGCAGAACGACTGAAGAATATTTGGAACTAATTCTATAAACTGCAAACCCTTTAGCAGCATAATTTAGTTTGATCGATTTCAGTCATTGAAAGCTCATGTGTCCATCTCTGTGCAAACCGCTCGAATAAAAATTGTAGGCTCGAGGTACAATGAGGCACCATGACTAGGTAGTCACGATCACTGCCTGCCACTCCCAAGTATGTGCAAGGGAAGCATACTTCATGATTTTCAAACTGCGCTCATCAAAAAGTAGCTCTTTCCTTGGAAGCGCCGCCAAATATTGACCAGATCGCAAGGTACTCGTATCATCACTTTTAAGAAGATTTCTTCTCTCTCGATACAACAAGTACTGCAATGTTCAATGCTTGCTCGTCAACCTTCTTTTCTTTTTCTTCCCCGATTCCCTAACTTGCCTGAGATTGTTCGCAATCTGGTTCTTCACTGGGTAATCGATCTCGCCCACATCTTCCTGTACACGCTCAGAGCCGGGGAGAGAACTTGTTGCAGCTCCTCCAATGCTGGGATCAGACAAGTCATCGCCAAACCCCTCATCTGTACTTGTTCTGTCACCATTGGATGAGGAGACGCTATTTGATATATCCGGAAGCGTTTGAGGCAATGCACGTCGCAAATCCGAAACAGCCATGACCTCCATCAGCCATGTCGACAAGCGTTCCGAGTCGTCGATACTAGGACGGCTGCTGAGTAAAGAGACCCAACGCAATTGGCGATCAATCGAAATGTCTGCAATTGCTTCAAGTGACCGTGGAGGACGTGATTTCACGGCATCCAAACGTCGCTTCCGTTTCTTGACGTCCCTATTAGAACCCTCCTTGCTAGACATTGCCGATGTCGTCTGCTGATGCCCCTTTGTACGGTCTCCTGTCGACAACAGTTCTACCACACCTCCATCGTCCCTTTGATGGAGTAGATTAGGTGGATGTGATGATGCTACCATCACGTCAAGGCTATGCCGTTCTTGTGTAACAATACCTACAGCAAGTTCCAATTGTTCGCGATGTCGCACAACGGTATGGGCACCGCATCCCTTTTCTCGGGCATAAAGATCCTGGGAGCAGACGGGCGGATGGTAATCCCCAACAACGGACGACGCAACAATAGAAGGGATTACCGGTCTCTCTCCAACGGATGTATGATTCAGACTTGCTCCAGATGAATGAACAGCGGCGTCGGAAAGTCCGTGAGAATGTCGTTGATTAAAGTTGCGCTTGGCCACTGGTATGCGACAGCTAGCACAGTATTGAAACTTGATTCCAGCATTTCGACATGCCTGATAGGAACAGATCAATTCTTCACCATGCTGGACATTGCCGGGGATAACAAAATGGGCATTCTGAAACGGCAAGGGGATGAGTCAAGCAAAAACAAAAAATATGAAAAGGGATAGTGGCAGTGTGGTCCATGCCATGTCCTTACGCGAAAGTTATGATCCTTTGGCATGCCACGGGCACGACAGGGGAGGAGAAACGGATTGGTCGGTTCAACTTTATTGGTGTCATGAACTTTTGCATTTGATTTTGTAGAAGCCGTCGTTGCAAACGATTGATCATCCTTCTGTTTATGTTGCTTCGATTTTTCGCTACTGTTAGGGATTGCACTATCGGTCGGCCTTTTACTAGTCCTTGGACGGCAAGGTTCGCCATCTGCGCGACCAGGTCCTGATGAGGTTGAAGCATCTGCAAGCTGAGGAGCATATTCGGTTCGTGATTCCCCAGTTTCCTTGACCCGTCGTTGCTCGAATTCTGATGATATAGCAGATACTCTTGCTGTGTGTTCGCCCAACGTCGGGGCGGCAAGGTCGCGAAGAAGTGCAACTACGTTGTTCGTATCTACCCTCGTTGCTTGGAAACCATCAACCATGGAAGCCATCTTCCGTTGACTAGTACTATTTTGTCCGGAAAAGGCTCCAAGAACAGGCCCGGGGACAGGGGATAAGGACTCATGGTACAATGAAGCATGTAGAAGTGACGCAATGCGCACTGCATCTGCACTCGGGAACAAGGGTGCGTGATTTCGTGGACTGGTTCCCACGATAAGTTCCGATAAGTTCACAGAAATTGGGTGACGAAGAAGTGATGGATTGATCTGTTGTCGCCTTTGATTGTTTGTGTACTCCAAGAGGGAAGTGCCAACCATATTGGGATTTATCCCCAACGGGTTTCCGGATCTGTTAAGGGCTGCCAGTGTCCCACCCAACAGAAATTCAATTTTCTGGTTAGAATTCGATGAAATGGTCATCGCACCATTGTTGTTCTCGCTTGCAGGGTTGGTATGCATTCCATCGCGACTCCTGGCCATCTCGAGATGAACGACTCTTCACTGTTCCCTACTGGTAGTATAATACTGTATGGAACGAGAGTTCAGCAGGATTGACCCAAGAACATTTGTGTGGAGGCCTCAAAATGCATGGGCAGTCAAACTGGCATCGGAAAAAAGCAAGGTTCGTAGAATCGAGAATCGTCCCCAGTATGGAAAATCACCCCCTGGCTGCAACTCCACAATAAACATCGTGGGATGCAGAAGATGTCTCAAAGGAAAAAGTCGCCGTTTGCATTTAAGTGCACCAGGCTGTTCCAAATCATTCGGATCAATTTGTGCCATGCCAACCAATTGTTCCTATTGATTTTTGAACTAAGAAGGTCACCGACCAAAGTGATCCCTTGGTTTGTTCGGCTACAAAATTCCGGTTTCTGTTGCCCGTTCATAACGAGCGCTTTTGGGACAGGAGAAGACAGAAATCTCCAGAGAACCATGGCATTTAAAATAAACGCTCGGGACAGGCGAATAAGATCCTCCGAGACGTAGTGTGACGTAGTCATTTCTTACGCGGCCAAGAGGTCTCGCTGCGACCAAATCGATTAAACCACATGCCACATTTTCTTGAATACAAAAATGCAAGCATTTGCAATCTCAAGTTTTGCGAGTAGCTCATGATTCAGCACATCATCGTGGGCTGACATCACTTGGCCAATTCTGGAGGATATGATTGACGAGTCTCTACAGTGGTGGTTTTGATATTGTTGATCATCCGCGTCATTAGTTACCTGTAGCAAAAGGTGCGGTCGAAACATAGTTACCAAAACAAACCCACATGAAAGGGCAAGATGGATAATATGTTGTTCCAAAAGTTGGAATGGTAGCTGTGTCCTGGAGATCGAATGGTCGGGGTAGGATGGCTTGTGATTGTCGTCATGTTCATCATCCTCTCGTGACAAACAAAAACGAGACACATGGGCATGGGACAGACAGGATCAAGCATGTATCCTCCTCCTTCACAAGCCGAAGAGGGCCCTTCCGGTTGATCTATGGCAAGACTGCCTGACAGTGAATTAGGTCTCAGAAAATCGGATGATGTCCGAAGCAAAGCCGCAATCATCTTCACTTCATACAAGACATCTGCAGCCAAGACCACATCCACTGCACCCACACAGTTTGAGGGATACGTGTCAGTCATTCCCCAGCTCAAATATTCATGACAGTATCTATCCGAGGGAATTCCATTCAATTCACAATTGTCGCGACAGTTATCCAGAGATTCGATGTCGTTATCCGTAAAGATTTGCTTTACATTCCGATCCAAATTTTCATGGCAATTCGAAGCAGCAGCGTCGTGTGTGGTCAGGAGAAGTGTAGCTAAGCCAGCCAGTCCTGTTCCGCAACCCAACTCACAAATGATGTTCCTTTCCATAGAACAATTGTTTTCTCTGGATACATACTTTGAGAAATTCCGTGTACGTCTTGATCGAATGCCCATGCTGCCAAGGCTTTGGACCCTAGCCCAACCAAAGTCGCTCCCCGTTCCATCACACGACTCTTGCTGGGTAAAATTTTCTTGAGGCGTGTCTACTAATAAATCGTATATGTCAAGGGGTGTCATTCCAATTTCTCAGTAGCTCTTGTACCCAATGGTATGGTGTTGAAGGTGGAGATTTCGCACTGTGAACTTGGGTATCAAACTCTCATCAAAGACATTCATTCCCCCCTCGGCATTTGTCCACACTTCTTCTTCTTCTTGAACCGTCGCGTCCTTGGTGGCGACTGATGATGATATAACTGTAAATTCATCCTCTTTTGTTGGCATTTCTTCATAGTGTATCAAGGAGCTTACAGTTAGTAGGGTTTTGATTTATTGGTCACATCATTTTGCTTGGGTTTTTTACCTGATAGTGTCTGTCAATGTGTCCATGTTTCCGTTGAAGGAAGGATTTCGAGATTGACAGCTTGTGCCTTAATTATCTGTTTTTTTGTCCAGGAGCAGACCAGTACCAGGTACACAAATTGCGACGGTTCTTCATGTTTGATATGCCACTGCCGAATTCTACTTGAAGCCGTACCCAATACTTAAACAGATGTCAACGAAAATTCATAAAAGCCTTGTCCCAAACGGTAACACAAACGTCTTAAATGATTCGCTGTCCAGTAAGAAAATTCACTCTAAGCGAAGAAGTAGGCTTTCTTACTTTTTCCCCATCATAAATTTTGTTTTTATTGCGGACATGAAATGCAGTGAAGGCTTGTACCAGGTACCGAGGTACGTGTAAAGTCTTTCGATGGGAATCTGGTAGAAACTTCTAAGTCATAGGTTTCGATTCCCGGACTAGTTGCATACTTGGTAGTCCAGACCTTCACCATCCATTGCACCTTGTCATTCATATTTTGAGCCAGTCAGGCATCTATTGTTTCATCATGCATGTGCGCACGAGATCCACGTTGTTCCAGCCGTCGCGAGATTCTTCGCCTTCCATCATGACGTATAGCCGCATAGTAGCTAACTGTGGTCGTGAGGACGATGCTGGGGCCAACAATGGAGAGGCTAGACGTGATTTTGCTGGCTGGCTTTTTTCTTTCGGGCCCCGTTGGTAGCGGTTGTACAAAGGAAATAGACATATAAGCAAGACAGACAGGCATGTCTTTCATCATCATTGTGTTGGGAACGATTTTGCTTGAATTGCATGCATGGTAGGAAGTCATGATTCCGGTAAAAACCATGACATCAGAGGAAAGAAGAAGAACAAATGGACTAGCGATGCACTTGAAGGAAAACTACCAACAACACTACAACGACCAAGTCATGACGAAAGGTTTGTTCATGTACAGACTTTCAACGGCCGCTTTCTTTTCTTTGCCTTGTGTGGAAGGTCATCCTCATCGTGATGCTTTCGGATATTGGAACTTTGTCGTTTGCGTGTACCACTTGATTCACTCGCGGAACTACAGCCTTTTTGTTCATCAGCATGGCTACTCCCAGAGTCATTCGCCGGGCCGTCATTGAACATTACAGGCATACCAACACTTCCTGGGTGATCGTTGACGACATAGGAACTCTGCTCATGTGAGTGGTCGTCATCCAAAGGAGGCTGTGGTAATTGTGAAACAGACATAACTTCAAATAACCACTTGGAAATGGCATCCTTGTCGGAGGATGGCGGTCGCCTGTGCAGTAACGATACCCATTCCCTCTCGCGAGCGAGGTTGTTCCTGCTGGCATAACTGTCTTTTCTCCCCCCCACAGCCAGTGCCTCACTTCCTGCTGGCGCATCCGTTCTTAAAGTTCGAAGACGCTCCGCCGCATCAGGAGCTAACTGTTTTATGTTGTTTTGCTTCTTGTGGTGGTTGTGCGGTGGTTGCTTTTCGTCGTCCACGTCATGATGAACGACAACGAAGCGTTCCTCTTGTTGTTGGTCATGAAGAATTGTTCTTGTTGTTTGCGTTGTGCTGGTGTCCTCTTCTTGTTGGGTGGTGGCGGGTCTCCCCGAAAGGCTTTCACTCCTACCAGGAGTAGAGTCCCCTACCTCTACCGGCAGAAGGGGTCTGCTTCGAGGCAGTGTTGTTGTTGTGGTTGCAAGGCCATGAGAATGTCGTTGATGAAAATTCCGCTTTGCGACCGGAAGGCGGCACACGGAACAATAGCGAAACTTAACACCGCCTTCACGGCAGGGTCGATACGAACACATCAATTCATCACCATGTCGCGTATGAGAATCGATTACTAAAAATGCGTTCTACCAGATCAGAAAGTAAGCCAAGTAAGCAACAGCAAGTTCGAGGAGGCAAAACAAGATGGGAAAGGAGGGTCAGTCTATTGCCAAATGAATTCAGGATGGCAAGCGACAGTACCAAGGAGGGAAGAGGCAGAGACACCACCAAGCAAAGAAAAACTCACCTGAAAGTTGTGATCCGGCGACATACCACGAGCTCCGCATGGCAAGACAATTTTACCTGTCATAGCTCCAGAGTGTTCGGGGGTGAGGGCATTGATCTTTTCGCTTTCTCCTCTTGCCTGCACTAATACACTTGCTTTTCTTTCTCGCTTCGAAGAGTTCTCCGTTCCGTCGTCAAGCTTAGAACTACCAAGTTGGTGATTACCTTCTGTAACGGCTTGATTCTGGTTCACCGTGGATGCTGCAGCGACGATTGAGTTAGCCGCCACGTCCGATAACCGTCGATCCCGTTGCTGGGGAAGAGGGTTCTTGCCTACATTCTGTAACAATGAATCCAACTGGAAATGGAAATCCTGTTGCTGTGGGTTTTGGTGCCATATCGTGCTTGGTACGTTGATGCGGTTTGTCTGCGGCGCTTGGTGACCTCGTCGAATGATGAGTGACAAGAGTTCGTGTTGGAGCATCGCTTCCGTGGCTAATGGTAGTGACGTGATGTCTCCTACTACGAATGGAGACTGTCGTGCTGGCGGCAGCAGATACGAAAAAGCTGAGTGAGCAACGCTGTTGGTAGGGTGAGACTGTAGATGATTCCACCCGAAACTAAGATCTGATCTTAGAGCACCTGGCGCGCCCAAGAAAGCCCCCCCAGACGATGGCAAAGACTGCTGCGGTTGACTCTGAGGAGTGGTACTCGTCGTCCTATTCATCACAAGAGATGTCAGAGCTCGAACAATATCAGGTGTTAGGCCGTCCAACCTAGTTTGAGACCCTGACAATAGTCCACCCGGAGGATTATTAACGGACGATCCTTCCGGTGTTCGATCGCTTTGTTGGTGCTGTAGTTGACAGGCATTTGTATTCTCCCCACTGACCCTTGACTGTGTAGCCTCCCTCCCAACTTCATCACCTGAAGCTATAGCTATAACAGAAGATGACGAACGCAAAGCGCTACGATCTAGAGTTTCTGTCGATACAGCATGCGGCCCTTCTCTAGCCCCAGTTTTAGGCCGACCCCGGGATTCAGACGATTCCATAGATTTCGCTATGATTGAAGGGACAACAGGTCTTGTCGTCGCCGTTGTAGTCGGTTGTGCATTCTGTTGTTGATGTGAGTCGCCATTGCTTTGGGCGCCTATGTGTTGAGTGACTCGTAGATATTCGCTCTTGTTGTCTGCTGTGGACAGAGTCGATCGGGTCCCTTGGCTCCTCGGTGCTTTGGTGTTCTTACTCCCCTTACCATGATTCGTTTCGCTGGTGGTCGTGGTGGGCCTTGGTATCTTATCCTTCTTCTTTGACTTCATTCATGTAATTCAAAAGTACTTCTTGTACTAGAGAAGTCGCTGAAAACTGTCAAACCTTCGTGGTCGAGGTTAACAATGGTGGGGAGTTCACTGCTGTGATCCTGTGTGAGAGCACGCCAACCTGCCCAATATGGTGGGTTTAGAAAACAGCACTTGTGCCACCAGTGGCAATTCATTAGGGTGAAATACGATAATATTGCCGCCCTTCAAGAAGCTCGCT
Organism: Nitzschia palea; assembly: GCA_019593585.1. NCBI lineage: Eukaryota > Bacillariophyta > Bacillariophyceae > Bacillariales > Bacillariaceae > Nitzschia > Nitzschia palea. The sequence goes on along the minus strand of SWEM01000370.1, from coordinate 16,818 downwards.
GGCACTTTTCACGGTTGTTGAACGATGCATTTCATCCTTTGAACGGAGAATTCAACCTATGGGCAGTACTAATCGACCCACACCATGGTGTCTGTAGGAATGTCGTTCGCCCGTTCGCAGGTTCGTGCTCTCTGCACATTTAAAGAAACGTCTTTGTTGTTAATCATTCGCAACTGCTGACGATGCGTTAAATCGACCAGGGCTTATATCCAGGGATCCCTCTATGGAGATGGTTGTGAGAGTTCACTTCGACCATCGAGAAAATATCCATCCGACGGTTGTAGTGCGTAGGCTTTCTGAAACTTCTGCGAACACCGAGTTGGCATGGATTGCGCATTGAACCAAAAAGACTTATTAATGACTGCATGGCATGCCTAATTAACTGTCAAGGTTCTCTTGCAGGATTCGAAGTATCGTCTCATAAATTCCTCTATCCTTCTGAGTTCAAGACAAAACGCGTTTCTTTTCACCTGGTGCATATGGCACGAATTTTGGTCATTCGAACTCGTACCAGGTACCTGGTACCAGGTACTGTACCAGGTACATTAATGCACGCATGGGTGATTTTTGTGCCACGAGACGCAAAGACGCAAACAGAACCCCTTTCATGGGTATACGCATGCGAAGGAGCGATTATATGCCTCGTAGGGATGTTACAGTGCCTTTTGCGTACCTGACTTTCACACTCTGAGAATTTCGAATTTCGTAACGCCCATTGGGTTTACCGTTTTTACGTTTTGCTTTGGAAGTCCATCATAATATACGTACAGTCAAACAATCATTCATCTTTATTTTAGTCCCCCTTGATCATCGCAGCGAAGTGAAAGAAAAATGCAAGCAGGATCGTCGCGATACGCCTGATCGCTCTACCCTCGAAGTGACATTCCGCGAGCAAAGCCATCATCCTTTCTTCGCCCTTTCGCTGTGCCTCCTTGCTTCTTCTTTTTTTTCTTTGCCGAATTTGTGTGGCTCGTCTCGGTCTTGAGGTATGACTTGTCCATGTGGCGGACATCGTCTCCAGAGATGGAAATGCCACGCCAATCCAGAGCGCAACCAATTGTCGCGCTGTTGTAAATGGATAGTACCGGAACATCGCTCAAATCGTCGTCGAAACTGTCAATGCACCCGATTGCCGTTCGGAAGATTTCGGTTTTGCTCGGAATATGAATAATAATGAAACACACTGATTGAGGCAGTAGCGACATCCTGATACCCTCATTCATTTCAACTTGTATGAAGTCCTCATACTCTCGACAGACTAAACCGATGTGTGTATCTTGCAGATTGATCATCCGAAGAATCTCGATACGATGGAGCTCCAGAAGTTCATAACTTGGGCCCGAGCATTCAACTGGTTGTCTGATTGAATAGAATGATATTATAGATTTGCGCTCAAATACCCCCTCTGCCGCATGCTTTTGCAATAGATCCGCCGCAATTCCACACCTTTCCGTGAGAAGGATGTGTCGCTGAGGTTTGGCACACATCATCCAACCGTCGATCCTTGTGCCATTCCCGAACGGTATCGAGCCTTCCACAAGCATCGGCGGCTTTACAAACCCTGATGGTTCGATCGTCACCAGCCAAAGATCAGTAGAGAATGAGGATGCTACCAGAACATAACTTGTTGGGTTGTAGTCTCCGGGCAGAACGCGACGTAGCTCAGTCATAGATGCCTCGATTCCCCGAGGTTGAGGCTCAGCGAGAGGATTGCCACTATTACCTATCCAGACAATAGCACCGACACTTTCGGAGAAGAGAACAAGCTTGCGATCGAGTAGTCGCATCGGTCGCTCGTCATCTTCATCCTCATCATCTGAGGGAATGGAAATGCATACTTCCACCATGAAGCGACCATTCCCACACGCAACCATGGTCCTGGATGCCAATATCTCAATATCACGTATATCACCTCCATCCTGGAGAAAATCCATCAATTGTAAGAGTCGATGATCCGCAACATCTGTACTCAACAAATAGTTGATCGTTGCCTCGCCGATGTCTATCACGTTCAGTTCGAGTTCCTCCGTCTGTCCACCCTTCTCCAGTGCAGCACTACTGTCACCCAAGAGAAAGTCTTCACGATCTACCAAGACCAAGATGTCAGCCTCAGCATCGTCCTCATCAGCATTGACATGACATAACGTTCCAATGCATTCATCATCCAAGACCATTGAAAGTAGGGTGCATCGACGACGTTTTGTCTTGCGATAGGGATCAAACCACTGACAAACCAGTTCTTTACAGAGCTTTTCATTGGCAGATTTGGGAACTGCTTCAAAGAGTCGAATGCTGCAATCTTGAGAATATGCCGCAAGGATTCGATTGGGTGACCAAACTTGGACCGCAATGCACGCATTCGGTTCCGACGGTGCTTGCTTTCGTGTTGAAAAGTCTTGGTAACACATTTCACATTCGGGAAGGACCTTTCGTGTTGTTAGAGCCGTCATACTTTGTTTCACGGCATTCATATTGCGCATGGCGGTGTAATGGTCAATAAACGTTTTCCGAAATCGTTGTTGCGTCTGATCCGGTCCATCGGGAAAGGGCCAATTCCGTCTCTCTAGTAAGTGTCGCCAGAGATTGGGTGAGGCTTTTCCAATTTCATTGTGCCAATCAGTGCATACCATGCTGCATGCTCTCACTGATGTGTCAGGAAGGAAGGTTAACGTGTGCTCCAAAATAGACCCCGGGAGCTTGGTGAGGGTACCTGCACCATCGGCTTCACAACCTATGGAAATTTTCCGCTTTCCAATTTCATCCTGTCCGTTAATGGCATAGACAATCTCTTTTTCGTCCAAAAAGATGCCATCTCGACACCGGTCATAGAGGAGGGACTCATTCACGACGACATACACAAGATCTGCCATTTTGATGCCACACAGCGACAATTGATGAACAATATCGTCACTCAAGGAAACTTCTTCACTGATGGATAGATCCAGACACATGTAGTGTAATAGTTCCATAGCATAGGGTTCAGATTCCAGTATTTCATCACCAAGTGCTTCCATTGCCGCCATTTCTGCTCCTCGGAGGACGGTGGGATCCTTGACGAAAGACGCCAAAGTCTTGAATGGGTCATTGTAATGAAGGTATCGACATGCTTTTTTATGGGCACATTTATCCTGAAAGAATTGGGATCGACATGCCAAAGGAGTTAGTTCATCATCCTCGGGGGTGGTCGTTCCCATTGCCTCTTTACTCCGTGGATGAACTTTTTTAGGAGTATTACCATTCGACTGTTCTGCCGCATTCGAGTTGCTTCTCGGTCGACCTTTTTTCTTTCTCGATCCTCCTCCACCTCCGTCCTCCATGTCACCATCGACCTCTATCAACTGAGCATTGGTAATCGCATCGGACCACACGTAAAGTCTCAAAGGTCGAGACGCATACTTGTCCAGTAGATTCAATAACCGCTGGGCTTGGAGTTTGGATTGGCGACGATCTTGTTTTTTTTGCTTGACCTGCTTGGCTTCTTGTCGACGTGCTTCGGTTCGTTCGACACGTTTCTGGAATGTTCAATAATAATTTATAACAATAATGAAATTAAAAAATAATGGACATGGGAAATGGTATTTTTGAGGGTGTCAACGACCACAATGGTGCAAACAGCCATGGAACTCATTCAACATATCCTGGACAACGCACCTGCCAATTTCCGCGAACCATGGTACAACTTTATCCAATTTGTGATGTGTGCACAGTAGGATAATCTCGTCGTTTCTAGAGCAAGATGGAATGGCAATAGAAGTGGCTACGGTAGGTACGTCCAAACGTTGTGATGTAACGTTGTTGTTTGTTATGGTTGTGTTCATTGTGAATTTACCTATATGTAGAAATACAACATGTAGGTATAAGCACAAGTATCAAACTTTTGATTCCTACAGGTCGATAGTGCAGCAACTAGAATGATAAGACTGGTAGGGTAGCTAGGGCCTGGACTTGGATCATGGCACATGGGATTATGAATGTTCTAAAGATCGTACTGGTGTAGCTGCTGCTGTTTCTGTTGTTGTTGCTGCTGCTGGTATTGTTGTTGATGTTGACGGGGCACCAATTGAGATTCTGTCGTCATCCAAGGAGAGCACACAATAAAACCGGGGATTTTCTTGCTCTCCAAGATTGAATGAACCTTGGCAACTTTGCTCAAGGGGACACGTTCCAGAATATCTGGTTTCAAATGATGCTGTTCTAGCAGTTCGAGCAAATGCTCCAGGTCGCGTTTGCACAATTTGGGATCAGAATCCCAAGAATCGAACACATTGAAGGCAAAGGAGCGATCCATGACAGTCGTCTTCATCGATTTACAAATCAGTTTACTCGGACTTGGAGATGTGGAGCCTGAAAAAACGCTCAGCGATCGAGAGTTTATTCCCGGTGGCCCAATGAATACTACATGTCCATTCTCGTTGATGGCCTTGAGGTGGTCCGGTGTTAGATGATCAGAGTATAGTCCATTACTGTCCGTTACAGTCACCAACATGTCAATTTGGCGTCCAATCAGAGTTATCCATTGCTGGGGATCTTTGGGTAATGGGATACCTCCGACCTGCTGGATAGAATGAAATTGGCGCTCTTTCGACAAGGCATAGCAGTAGTCAGCCCCCCCCGCCACTGCGACTTCGATCAATGCACGTCCAAGGCAGGAGGATCCACCAAGAACGAGTACCGACTTTCCCCGAAATGAGTCTGTTCGATATCGAGCGTTACCCCTTTGGCCCGCATGCAAGGCTTGAAATGCTGTCAAGTACGTCTCAGCGAGGCAAACGACAACATGTGGATCCAACTGTTGGGGAACCTTGACAAGGTGGTCTCTAGAAACAGCGATGAATCTTGCATTTCCCCCGTGCTTTGTCAATGCCAAAACGCAATCCCCCACCTTGAAGTTCGAAAGCAACAGCTGTCTCCCCTTTGAGTCACTATTGCCTTCATGTACAACCCCCACAAAGGCGGCTCCTGGGATTAGGTAGGGATTCAATCGAATGCTGCTCCACTCTCCCCGCCTTATGTCGCAATCCGTCGGAGAGATAGATGAAGCCAGTATTTTTACAAGTATTTGGCCGGATCGGGAGTTTGGCTTTGGGATGGTCCTGTGTTCACACAACTGCAGCACATCTCTTGCAGTCTCACTGAATCTGGAGTACGCCACATACATATAATGACCATCGTGGCCATCGGGATTTGCGGGATTTCCGGACCGTGGACCTCGTGACGATTTCTTTTTTGCGGAATTATCTGCGGTCCCTAGCATAATGCTCGAGTGAGGCTGTTTCTCTTCCTCAAGTTGTTTCAAGATTTCGAAATTCCTAATGCTCCGTTGCTTGACTTGTTCCATCCGTTGTTCGTGTTTCGACAATTCAATGCCACCAACAGAAGCATCAGATCCAGATAGATTGCTCAGTTGTGAGTCCACTCTACTTGCCACTTCGATCATCACCTGCTCATCATCTGAAGGGGGGAAAGCGGGCACTCCTACTTGTCGCTGAAGGCCAGTGGCTAGTTCTTTTTGGAGGGCCTCCAACATGTAAAAGTCGGGTGGAAATTGAAGCAAGCTGTCAATGTTTCTGTTATCATTGGTTGGGGAACTCTCAACAGGCGTTGCTGTCGGTCGTGATCCTCCGAATGAATGAGGGCGAACGCTTCTTGGTTTTGTATCTCGTGTGCTGATTGCAAAGGTTTTGCGTCGATTGGTGTTCCCCACATTTGGATTAGGTTGGAATTGCTGTGCGTTGAGGCCTGTCATGCCATTGTAGGCATCCAAGCCGAATTGATTGGAGGCTCGCGGTGTTGCGTCGGTGTAAATCATGGTGTCCCTTCCTTGAGAAATACGTGGCTGAGTTTGATTTCGAGGTTGTCCTCCGAGATCGAATGGATCAAAAACATCATTGTGATGGATCGGTCGAGAAGTACCGGTAGTTTGTTGCCCTGGCCGATACGAAGGGACGCCAACGTCTTGATTCTTCGGCGGGATCGTGGCTGCAACTGACGATTTATTCGTGTTCGACGTGACTCCATTGTTTTTAAAGGGAGTCCGTGGGCCTGAAATCGTCGATAATTGGGAATTGTCTACAAAGTTACTCAGCATTGCTGATCTTTCCGTTGTCGATGCAAGTCGACTTGGTCGAGCCGAAACATTCCCCCATAAATCTTCTCTTATTTGGCTCAGTGTTGGACTTGGATCGGCATTGTCGTGGTCCGGTGTCGTGGCTCTTGTCGTATGTGTATTGCTCGAACGTGACCCTGCCGTGTTGGGAGTGGTGCTGCGAACTTTTTCAGACGTGCGGTTGTATGATTTATCAGCATGGCGTGGATCAGCATGGCGTGGACTTTTGTTACTGATGAACATTAAATCTTCATACGCCTGTCTGAGTGCCTCATCTTGTTGCTTTTTGGAGGGGGGCTTTGGACTGGAGTTTATTTTTCGTCTTCTGTGCCTGTTTGTCCGCGTTGCCTGTTTGTCGGAGTCATAACCCTCATCATCGGAGCTGTCCGTTGCATCCGGGCTCTTAACATCGTCATACTCGTACAAGTCATCATTGGGGTCCAAATAAGACCAGATAGACTTTTTGTTTGTTACTGTAACATCCTGGTCTACAGGACTCGTCGGTGTTGACGGTGTACAAGCACGTAGAAGGTTGTTTGTGGAGAATAGACTCAAAATTGAATTTGTGTGCATGGACAAGTTCTTGGCGGCAGAGGAAGACGTTGTCTTTTCGTGTTTTTTAGGTTGCGAGGATTTTCTTGGACCCCTATTGGACACGTCATGACATTGGAAAGTTGTTTGAACATGCCCAGAAATACTGGCAGGACTCAGTAAGGCGTCGTCAGCCAAAGAGTTCTGAGGAAGACTCATTTCCTGAATCTCGAGCTGCGAAAAAGCAGTTCTCCGCTTGTTCATCTCCGCCTGTTGTTGCTGATGATGATGCTGAAGCTGTTGCTGATTCTCTTGTTTGTGTTGGTGCTGTTGATGCTGTTGTTGATGTTGTTGTTGTTGTTCCCAGTATTGCACAGCCCTTGGTGCAACGACAGGTCGCGCGGGCGGGGCATTTTCTCTAGAATCTCTGGAATTTGTCGGCTGTGGGTGCCGTCGTGTTCCTCGTGGCAAGCGACTATCATGTGGTTGTAAAACAGAAATATCAACATTGTCGGATGCTCGAGAGCGCGGTGTAGGCTGTGACTGTGCCCTAGCCATATCGGCTGAGCTACTCATACTGACGCTTTCGAAACGATCAATGTTGTTCACAAAATCGTCAAAGTTTGAAATCTGATTGATAACACCTTGGTTGCTTGCTAGAATACCCCCAAGAGTTTTGGGGAAGTCTTTTCTTAGAGTGGAAGAAAGGTCAACAGTTTCCGACCTCATCCGATGATGCGAGGACGTTCCCCTAGTTGTGGCCGACCACTGAGAGTTCATTGCGGTTGAGCCATTCTGCCTGCTTTTTGATCTTTCTATCGGCACCTGAGGTCTCATGCTTGCTCTATTTTCTCAAAAAGGGAACATAAACCGAGATCATGCAAAGTACCATCGCATACATTCCCCAAGCCATGATCTTTCTTAGTCGACTAAAAACGTAGGCCGTCGAAATCACAAATCACGTGACTAGATCACAAAATAGGGGCTCGATCGGCGATTGGCATTTATCGTATATTCATGTCCTAATGATTACCCTTTGGAACAAGTTCGAAACGGTCGGAATCCACACCGTACACAAGGAACGATCTTTTGTGCGCCGAGTCAAGCGAGCCGGCGCAAACACATGTAATGGAATCGTTTCATGGAATGCCAACGTATACCGGGGAAGGTACCTGGTACGAGTGAACACTATGTACAAGTACAAATAAAGTCGGAAAAGTGAGTCAATATCCCACTAAGTGTAAAACAGATTCTCTCAGTGCGACATTTTGAGGACAGAAACTGCAACCATTCGGGACCCGCTATTTCACTGTCATAGTGAATTCTAAAGAAACGATCGCCAGATTCGCATCACACCGTAAGTTTGGACTGCATTGAGCGCACAAGGACCTCCAGAGTCAAGGTTCTCATTTAGATGCCGCTGACGCCTTGCATAAGTTGAAGGACTTGTTTAAAGCCCAATATCCACCGAAACTGAGAAACAACTCTTCGAAATCGAGACCAAGAATTTCGAATCGGTAGACTCTGCTTGTCCTTTGATCAATGGGCTGAACAAATTGTGATTGTTCATCCCCATGCTATGCGAGGGATGTTCCGAGTAACCGCAAGTATATGGAGCATCGAAATGATTCCGAAAAAATTCCATCACAAATCACAATCCCCTGTCACTGACTTTCCCCTCGTTTGGGGAGTAAACGTTCGGGTTATGCTAAGTATACTGGCAAGCTCTATGAAACTGATGTTTTACAGTGACAGTTTTGAATCAATAGCTAAAGTAGAATTCCTTTGTACAGCTTAGCAAGATACGATGGTCAAGCGTCGGAGCATTGTTCATTTTCAAATGCACAACGCGCTCAACAACATTTTCATGATGATTTTCCACTTGTAGGAATATGATGATGCTTTCTCGGTTCCCAAACAAAACCAAGTGCTTCGAGCCTATCCACTCTGTTTTGCTTCATTCGAAAAGTCGCTGTATCTTTGCTTCCGGTTTCTTCCTTTAATAGCTTCCACTGTCGACGTTGACATTGTACCCAAACACTTAGAGAGTGATTCTTGTGAGTGCTTGGGACGCTCGTATGGCCATGTGCCTTTTTAAATTCAACAAGCTCGTAGAAGCGCTCTTCCCAAATCGCATTGTGAGAGTCCCATACAAAACCCAGGTTGTCCAAGGCATCCCTCCGTTCCTTGGTTAGTGTCGATCGTTTTCCTTGTTCACGAAGTTTCCATTGATATCGTTGACGCTTCACCCAAGTTGCCAAGGCGAGGTTTTCAGACCACTTATGTGGAACAAGACAGTGGCCAAACTTTTCTCGAAAACTAATCAGTTCTCCGAAACGCTTTGTCCACATGGCAGCTTGATGATCCGTTAGGCCGACATCCTCCTCCTCATTGGCACTACCAGTACTGCTACCCTGGCCCATGTCTGTGGTGGCATCATCCTCGTCCTGATGATGCGTGTCGTTGTCTTGTTGGGTGGAAGATTCCCCACTACTATTTCTTCTTGCTGTGAATATTCGTCGTTTTTTCGTGGGTTGAGAATACTGTTCCTTGGTGACTTCATTGGAGTCCGAAGGGTCCAAAAAAGGACTGAGACATTCAAGGACTGAATCCTTATTCTTCAACAGGTCCTGGTCAGTTGAAACTGTTACCACCTCCACCACCTTGATATGACTTCCCAAAGGCTTGGGTGATGGATGATGTCGTTTTAGGCTCACTGGGAGGACGACTGGAACGGCCTTGGAGTTCGTTGGAATCGATGGAAGAAATCCACCCGAATAGACCTGTCGTTGAGGAGGCTCAGGATCAAACGTCCTTTTTTCATTCACAGGTTCGTCGTCGCACATTGTACAGAGAAACTCTTGCCCAATGTCGTCTCCAAGTGGATGATGCAAAGGAAAACAGTCGCTGAAAATACTTGGCTTTAAAAGCACCGTCATCCTGAAACCGTCATGGGGGGTTTGCTGAAAAATTATGAGGGAAATTGCATGAATCCGGTTGTGGTTGGGGCTGCACCTCGTCGGCACCCAGGACTCGACAGATCCGCTCGTGTTCATAACGGAGTCTTTTAGACAGGGGTTGAATGCCTTGCCCAGATAATTCTGCATTTATGGTATTCAGAGAAGAGAGGATTTTACTTAATGAAATCGGATCCATCAGAAGAGAAACTCCGGGGTCGCCGATTGGAATCAGAAAAAGTCCCGTTCAGGCATATGGTACGTCTTCCTCTACTACCGGAAGTTTCTTCTGCCACCACTAGACAATCTTGAATTCCTGGCATGGGAACACGTTGGTACAGTTCGCACGGCTTGATTCAGGACCAATAAATACCGTGTCCAGCAATCACAGTGAAAATGAGAATTGTCGATTCGTTGATCTCAGTCGCTCGGACCCCGATAGCATCTCTTTGGATGCATCCCTTTAAGTAAACGCTCTTTCCACTGAACGACACGGCCGCTTTGACTTTGAAGTTGAAGAACTGGGTTTAATCCCCTTGACGCGAAGTTTTTCACTAGAAAGAAATAATGCCGAGCAATTCTCCGTTAAATCTTTTGCCAGCCCCAGGTTCTTGTTGCTAAATACAAGGGTGGGAATGGAATTGCCCTACAATGTCGTTGGCGCTATGCTCAAGGAGCCTTCACTTTTAGGAGGGCGAGAAGATCTTGAAGCGAAACACAGTCGTGACGCAGGGCCGAGCGGGCACAATTTCTGTTGCGTCACCTAGGACCTGGTACTGGTATACACGCTCATGTACCAGCCAGCTCTGTACCTGGTACAAGTTCCATCAAAACAACACGTAGGAACAGAGCAGCGGGTGCACAACAACGGGTGTGGACGCGTGAAACGCTGGAATTAGCACACCTGGTACGGCTGTTAGTAACTACTAACATACCATAGGTACATACCCAGTCTATACTCTGCTCCTCCGATATGTTTTTATTCTCAAGGTAGCTTGCTTGGCAGACCGCTCATTTCTATTCCCTAGAGCCGAACGAACAAAATCTGTGGGACATCATAGAGCCCCACTTGCCCCTGTTTATTCTTCGATTTCGTTATTACCCGGTCGTCACGAACGAGTTCAGTAAAAGAGTGAGTCGTGCGTGATAGGCCATCATCATGCCATAGTAGCCAACGGAAGGAGTGAAAAGCAAGACAACTTCTGTCGGCGTCGTTGTGATACTTCGTCAAAATTGAGCGTGTAATAAACTTGGCAATGCCAATCGCTGTATATCCGGGGGGAATGGAACATAGCCTTCGTCTTCCTCCTGGGACGATGACAATGTGGATGGATCATTGAGGTAGTATCGTCGCTGATGGAAACGACTGCTAGTAGTCCCGGTGGCAGAAGTAGGCCATGGGCTTTTGGATTGCTGAGGAAATGATGGAAAAGTATTGGTCGTTATGGTGGATGTTGTTGTCAACATCGTCGTCGAGTTTATGGTGGAACTTGGTGCAATGCGTTGCCTCTTGGTGGCTCGATGCATCAAGGACAAGTCGCAAGAATCATCAGGGTTGTTGTAGTGGCCAAATTCACAGTCAGAAGGAAGAGGAGGAAGAGAATAGGCACTAGACCAACTCGAACCATGATGATTGTAGTGATGGGAGTGGTGGTTGTATCCCGCAGTATGATGATGGTTGCACCAATTCATACTGTATTGCCCGACAAGTGGCATCGTCACGGAGTCTTCTCGGCAATCAGGATGACCATTTCCTCTGGAACATGGCGAGTGCTCATGGTGTTGTAGCGAATGTTCATTGTATACATAAGGCATTTGTGAGGAAGAAACAAAAAAGGAGCAGACTCGTTTGCTTTTGCAGATTGCTGTTGCTTGTTCTTTTCTTGTGCTGTGTTGTTCGACAAGATAGAAATGCTGACTGATGAGGGTGAATGAGGTGAGAAGTTCTTTCCACGAGGCGCGGCAAGATACGATACCAAGTCCGATTTCTATATTTAAATATTGGCATGGGACACCTCACTGGAGGGTTTCATTTTTTGTTCGGATTTGATTGGGAAAAAAGTGAATGTACATTTACCAGTGTACATGTACCAGGTACTTGTACCCGATAGCTGCAGCGATGACAGACTCGTGGCATGTCACGAAAACTCTCCCAAAAACGTTGGCGCCTTTTTGGTGGCAAATCCATTCCTGCCAACACAAAAATTCAAAAATAGCCTCCCATTTCGTCGGTCGTGTAAATAACCCTACCGCCGGTACTGGTTATCGTTCACATGGCGATCGGAGAGTGTCGCTGGAGGAACGGTAATAAATAAGTCGAATCCTATGATACCAATAATTGGAAAGAAGAAAATCCCAAGGGTAACATGTTACCGTTGGTTCCAGGCGCCTTCGAGAAACTTTTTTCGTTTGAATTAAGCCTCGGCCTTCGGGGGGAATGAATGATGTACAATGATTGGAAATCAGAACGACACAAAATTTGTGACCTATTGTTGTCACACGAAAGGTCTGAGCGGTGCGACCAAATTGGCTTATATGTTGAGAAATATCTGATATATCCAAGTCATGCAATGAACCATTGGATCGCTTGAACCAGTCGTTTGGACGTTTTTTTATGTCCGCCAAATTTCTCCTCCATAACTGTAACTACGTATAAATGAATGTTGCGCCTATACAAATGAGCAGTGCAATTTGTCGGCATGGCCACACAAGACCCAATTTTACTTTGTGTCACGTACAAGGTACCGGTACTACGGTACTGGAGATGCCTTTTTGCCAATTTAACCGAGAAAACGGTGGAATCTTGGCGTCTTTCTGTACGTTCGCCTATGAACAGCAACAATTCCAAAGCCAAACCGCCGAACTTTTTTGGTAGTGTGTCATCCGAGCGCAAGTAATCGATTTTTACTACCGGTGGACAAATGTATTCTGTTCTTGGGGAGGGGGGGGCAGTGGTAGAAAATTTGACAGTGGCTATTGAATCTCGACGTCAATGAAGAGGTACCAGGTACTAAGCAAGCAAGAAGGTATGCAAGTACCTGGTACTATAGGAAATGCAAGCCGGCGCGTTCTCTAGTCTCGCTCGCTCAACAAATTCCCTACCAGTGAATTACTCGTTACTACCGTACCAGGTACCAGGTACCTGGTACCTGTAATACAACTACCGGTAGACTTTCTTGACCTTTCTTGTCTCTAGGCCTCGAGGCTACTGTGCACTACACCGCTTCGTTTCTTTATTGTGTTAGCAAGTACAATAAGCTAGCTAGCATTTTAGTCTCATTGTTGGCATTGTCAGTACTAATACAAGGCTTCCGTTGCTGTTTATACCAACGAGGCAGTAGTCAGTAGTAACAACCGCTACCTCTGTAGCAATCTACTACTAATTGGTTACCAAAAATTGACACCATGTACTAGAATAATTGAGTCCTACTTCCGTAGTAGTTTTACCAATATGTCATGATTCATGATCTTGTCCGTCCATGATGAAAAGGACAAGAAGAAACAAGGAACAAGGAACCACTCACATCCCCGTCCTGTGATGAGAGATCTTGTCCGTCCAAGGGAAAAAGGACAAGAAGGAACAAGGAACACACTTTTCGCATGCAACTCACATCCCCGCCACGCGTCGTCGGGGGAGGGAAAGTGAAGGGTTGGCAGTTGACGAAAATTCAGACTTTGGATATCGAGGAACTTGGGCCGATTCACTTTCCGTTGTGGAGCAGGGTGTTTAAAAAGATTCTTCTATGGAAAATCCCAATGATGATGGAAATTATCTACAACATGAAGAAAATGGAATGATAGGCGAAGGTTCCATTGGTCATGTGTTTTGAGTCGAATTCTCTCGCCGGACGGGTCGTCACGTAGGGGTTCCCGTTTGAACTTGGCAGTCGGAGTCAACAAAATCGGTCGGCAGGGTGCGGTGGCCAAATTTGTGGAGTATCACAGTCGTAGCACAAGTACCAACTTGTACGTATGTCGCTCGACGACAAAGGACACGTCGTTGAATGCAAGTTGGGTGGTTGCCTAGGAGGGGAGGGTCGGCAGGAGTAAAAATATAAAAAAAATTCAGAAGCAAAAAGAGCCTGCCAAGGTGCGACAATTAGGCAATCGTACTGCCGATTCGGTACCCATTATCACCTATTTGGAAACGGAACGTGGTATTTTTGTCGAGTCGAAAAGTCCTTGCTGTTATAGGTCACTCGTGCACTTGTGTGACAGTGAATCAAAGCACTTGCACCGATTTGTTGTGACTCTCTAGCTCAACAGCAGCACCATACAGAGACATTTGAGAACGCCCTGTCCTTGCTTGTAGTAACGGTAGTTGGAGTGATCCAATCCATCCCCATCCAGTCCAAGCGTGACAACAACAACAACAACAAGGACTCACTGTCAGTATTCATTGGGTGAAGACAGATTGCCAAATACGTTAGAAGTAGTCTGGATCGCTTGGAAATACAACCATCTCAAGAGAATACCGTACAAAATGGATAGTACTTGTACCGGTAGTGCCAACGACGCACACAATCAACATGAACACGAACGTCGGCATCGGCAGCAAGAGATCTTTTCAGATCCTTTGCCCGAGTTTCCTAATGGTACCGGTAGTTCCTCTCAAAGTCAAGCAACTTGTGTTCATTCCAGCAGATCGTGTGCAGGAAGAGCAACATCATCACCAACAACACCATCACCACCTACAACAACGTTAGCACCACCAACGACGAGTCCCTCCAGTCAATCCAATCAGCATGTGGCACACAAGCGCACGTGTCACCAAGTGCCAGTACGAGTACGATCGAGGCCATTCTGGAGCTCTGTTGTACGTGTACCAGTAGTGCTTTTCCAACTGATCTTGGTACTTTCTACTTTCTTGCTGAATGATGCACAAGTGGATGATCGTTCCATGATGCAATGGAGTATTGGCGAATTCCAACTCGATCTCAAGCCAACACCGGACCCATTATACAATCCGGACAATATCGTTGGTCCCTCGATTGAACGAGTCGTACGTAGTGCTATGCAGCAAGAGTTTGGTGGATCCTTCATTTACATGTACGTGGCTGGTTTGGGCCACTTTGAAGAAATACCGGCCACGAGCCGTCAAGGACAAGAACAACCGACGACATCCTTCTTTTACAATGGCGGGGTAGTGGCCTTTGAGACTCCTGGTCCTGCCGCAGACATTAATGCCATTGTCAAGTCAAGTCTTGAAGCCAATCTCTCCCAAGAACTTGCTCCTCATGGAGATTCTTGGGCCTTGATTGAATCTGTCACCTTTACCAGTCTACGCACCAATCCAGAAGGTGACAGTGGTATAGATGCTGGACCTCCGGCTCCTGGAAGTAGTCCCGTCGTCACTACGACTCTCCGGCCAACGCCCGCCCCCACAACGAGGGCACCCACAACCTCACCTACTACTGCACCCATTGGTGGAGGGGCCTCGGCAATTGAAGGAGATGGTAACCAGAACACAAACACGACCCAATCTGAGAATAAAGCTTCAGCACCACAAATTGTTGCCAGTGGCTTTGGTATTGCCTTTGTCATGATTGGGGCCACACTCTTTATCAAGGCTTCAAGGCATCGACAGACCCATGTCCGCGAAGTGGCCTTGAGCCTGGAAGAGGCGGACAGTGAGGCAAGTGTGCGAGAAGAAGAAGGAGGTGGAGGTGGACCCAAGGATCCTTCCTCCCAAGATCTTGCTGCCGCCGACCCGACGATACCAACAGCAACAACAACATCTACGCAAGCCCAAGATGGATACAACTCTCGTCCCTCTTCTTCCAAATTTCGTGGATCTCGAGCAGCCCGAGCACCACGTGCAGTAGGAGGAGGTGGAGGAAGTGCTGCCTATGTCTTTGAAGACAATACCGACGATGAAGATAGATCGGAAATGGCTCAATATTCCACGGGAGAATGGATGGAAACGACCTCTGTCGCCCAATCGGTTACCTCGTCCGACTTTACTCTGACGACGCTCGATGATGCCACCTACTCGGCCTTGGCGGATAATTCCATTGGTCAACAACACCAACAACAACAGCATTCACCTCGAACATCCTCCCTTGCTCGTCCCGATACATCTAGTAGGGTCGCAGTCATGGGTTTTGCTTCGTCTGAAACGTTTGAACGAGATCGTCTTGTTACTCTTCACAAGGACATGCTACAAAGTGAATGGGGTACACCGTTGGCAACCCATGGTCATATTACCTATGCCACCAACAATGCCACCATGATTCGACCAACAGCCGCCCCTAGTATGAGTTTTGAAGAAGCCTATCAAGGAGATGGCGATGAACCACGAGAAGAAGTTTACATTTTACCGCCACCCCCATCCAACACGGCACAATCACGACGGAAACATAATGATTACAAAGATTGATGAATATATACAGTGATGTCAAAAGCGGTATTCCGGGATTGTAACAACAACAATAGCCTTTTTTTGGTTCTTGGAGATTTGCGATTGATTGGTCGATACCTTCCGTGGATGCTTGTGTTTTTTGGTATTTTTTTGTTTTGGTTGTTGTCTTTTTCCTTGGTGGTGCCAACAAACAACGCATTGACAGTGAATTGCAATGCATGCCAAATATGGTATCCACCAAAAAGGACAATAACAACCCACCACGGACGGATATTGCCCAATCATTTATCATTACATTTCATGCCACCCAAGAACTTGAATGGAAATAACCTACATCTAGAGAACTATCAACCCTGAATGAAAACGAAAACAACCCAAAGAATGAAAAGAAAGAAACAACCAGTGCAAGATTTAACACAATAGACCCATTTTTTAGAAGACATACTCCGGTACTCTCACAATGCTCTCCTACATCATCATAATACCATGTCGATCCTCTTCCGCTACCAGTAGAACGTTCTACAATGTCTTGGCCAGCTGGATGTATGGGATGTACAAGGGTACACCACAGTCAAGCCACCATCGACGATGGAAGAAATGTACTATTCTTTTTTATAATCAACAATTATCTACCCACAGACGTTCTTTCTGAGTACCTTGTATGATTCCTGTGAGTGACCAACACCAATACAATTTTTGTATACCTATGATTCTTATAATAAAATTGGATACCAAATCAAAAAGTGAGACTTCGATCTTCTACTAAATTCATTTTTTCCTTTTGTTTTCAAGTCCAGTTCCTAGATTCCTTGTATATAAGGAAAGGTTCAGCGAGCTCCCATCCCTGTGGTGCTGGCTGTTCT
>SWEM01000036.1:0-114691 GCA_019593585.1 Nitzschia palea | reverse complement strand
CATGGTCGAGCCATCGTCGTCTCTTGCTGATCTCAAACGTCAGCTAGAATCAGAGTCTGGTATTCCAGTGAAGAATCAAAATCTAACGAAAGAAGGAGAGGAATTGGACAACGAAAATAAGAAATTGGAGGATTATGACATCAAAGCTGGTACTGTTCTTGATTTGGAACCCAAGGTTATCACGATCAAGGCGGAGATGCCTGATGGTAAAGTAGTGGATATCGAGATTTCACCCAAAGACGAAACCCCTACAATCAAAGAAAAGGTTGCAGCCAAATCTGGCATGGCGGTCCCCCGTCAAGTTTTGAAACACGACGGTGAAGAATTGCCTGAGAATGGCGTATCGAGCAAAGATATGGGTCTGAAGGATGGCTCCACGATTCAAGTAGAGGTGTTCAAGGTGCCAATTACTGTCAATGGACCTGATGGCAAAACGATCGAGCTCATGGTCGAGCCATCGTCGTCTCTTGCTGATCTCAAACGTCAGCTAGAATCAGAGTCTGGTATTCCAGTGAAGAATCAAAATCTAACGAAAGATGGCGAAGAACTAGACAATGAAAAACAGAAACTGCAGGACTATAACATCGCGGCTGGCACAGTTCTTGATTTGGAGCCCAAGGTTATTACTATCAATGCTCGCATGCCGGATGGTAAAGTAGTGGAGATCGAAGTTTCACCAAAAGACGAAACTCCTGTACTAAAGGAAAAGATTGCCGCCAAAAGTGGCATGGCGATACCACGTCAAGTTTTGAAGCATGATGGACAGGAGCTCCCTAAGAATGGTGTCTCAACCAAAGACATGGGTCTGAAGGATGGATCGACGATTGATGTCGAGGTATTCAAACTACCGGTTACTGTCAACACTTGGGATGGCAAGACCATCAATATCGATGTGGAGCCGACCGATCCCTTGAAAAGCATTAAGAAAATGCTGGAGGCGGATTCCGGCCTCGAACCAAGCAATCAACTACTTTCCCTAGCTGGTGAACTTTTGGAAGGTGACAATGCATCTGCCGCTGATTTGGGAATAAATGCAGGAGCCGTGCTCGATCTTGAACCACGCGAGATCATGCTGAAGGTTGCAACTCCAGACGGAAAAGTACATGATGTTGGTGTGACTTTGAAAGATACTACAGATGACATTAAGAAGAAGATTGAAGAGCGTACAGGAATCAAGGTGCCGCGACAAGTGGTCAAGCACAATGGTGAAGAGTTGCCAAAAGATAGCAACGCAAAAGACCTGGGACTGAAGGAAGGATCAGAGCTCAGTGTAGATATTTTCAAGCTACCTATAAAGGTTAGGAATTGGGATGGCAATGTCATCTCGCTTGACGTGGAGCCAGGTGATACCCTTGGTGCCATTAAGAAAATGCTTGAACCCGAATCTGGTATTCCATCGAGCAACCAGGTACTGTTGCGGGGAGGCGAGGAGCTGCAGGGTGACAACAAGACGGCAACTGAGCACGGTTTGAAGGCCGGTTCGGTCTTAGACCTCGAACCAAGGGTTATCAAAGTATCGGTGGACATGCCTGACGGCAAAACCAAGGTTGTCGAGATTTCTCCATCAGATGATGGCGATGCTATCAAGGCCAAAATTGAGGCCCAAACTGGATTGCAGGCGCCGCGGCAGGTGCTTAGCCTTGACGGCAATAAGGTTCCCGACAAGGGCACTACAGCCAAGGATTTGGGACTCAAAGACGGTTCCACGCTCAAAGCAGAAATTCATAAAATCCCAGTCACAGTGAATTGCTGGGATGGAACCAAAATAAAAGCAATGGTGGAACCAACAGAGAAACTGGCGAATATCAAGTTGCAGCTAGAACCAGAATCTGGCATTCCAGCTTCGAATCAGTGCCTCTCCAAGCTGGGCAATGAGTTGGTCGGTGAAAACAAAACTGCCAACGACCTTGGAATCACGGCGGGATCGACACTAGACCTTGAGCCCAAAACGATCAACGTCACGGTCACAATGCCAGACGGGAAGAAATGCCAGATTTCAGTGGCACCTTCCGACAATAGTGAAATTATCAAGAAGAAGATCGAAACAGAAACAGGAATGGAGCCATCCAGACAAGTTCTAGATTTCAACGGAAAACCAATCCCTAAAGATAGCACCGCTCGAGAACTTGGTCTCAGGGATGGATCGAATATTAACGTCGGAATTTTCAAAGTTGGTGTTATCGTGAATACCTGGGACAAAAAATCGATCAAGATCATGGTCGATCCTACCGACAAACTAATAGAGATCAAAAACCTTCTTGTACCTGAATCGGGTATACCTGCGAGCAATCAGGTCCTGTCGATGAATGATACAGAGCTCTATGATAACAACAAGAGAGCCAATTCCTACGGCATCCAAGGAGGCACATTCCTATATTTGGAGCCCCGATATATTGCCGTCACTGTCGTGATGCCGGATGGTTCAAATTGCTCCTTCGAGGTAACCGCAGCGTCGACAGGCGATGATATCAAGGATGAAGTAGCGAATAAAACCTCGGTCGCAGCTTCGCGCCAAGTACTGAAGTACACTGGGAAAGAAATTCTCGCCGATTACACTGTGAGAGGAATGGGCATCAAAGACGGCTCTACAATTCACTGCACCCTCTTCAAGATTCCAATCACAGTACATACGAAGGATGGCAGCGTGATTCCACTCCAAGTCGAACCTATTGAAACCATTGGCGGAATCAAGGACATGCTACAAGGGCCATCAGGACTTGCACCGTCAAAGCAGGTACTAACTTTTTCTGAAATGGAATTGACGAACAACAAGAATACTGCAACAGAATATGGTATCAAAAAGGATTCTGTGTTGCACCTTGAACCCAAGGACGACCCCATTGTCTTTTTGGATGTTAAATATGGCACACTTTTTGGCGTTGACCGCGATGAAGTAGTGGAAAAAGGAATCCTAACGCCAAATCAAGGAAATACATTGGAATTTCAAGAAGCCGAGAAGGGGTCGTTTGGTAAAGACAAGATGCTCAAAGCAATGCTCGATTCGCCCAATCTAGGCATCAAGCCTCAAATTGTTGTCGAGAAAATAGAGGTAGAAGACTACGACGTACAAGAAGCTGAAGAAGTCAAGAGCAAGTGGGGGGTTCAGCTAAAGAAGACTCAAAAAGCCAAACGAGGCGATGAATTCATTTTTGTTGACGTCAAGACCGGTGCCGCGGGTCTTTTGGATCGAAGCAAAATGATGGAGAAGAAATTTATTACTGTTGTTGGACATGGCAAAGACGAGACATTGAAGGAAGGTGAGAAAACTACTCGTATCTACGACAAGTATGTTTCTCAGGTTCGAGCCATTTTTGGCATCAAAGCGTCCACCTAGATTTGCCTTGGCGAAGGATCTCTGGCATCGGAGGTCCGAGAGTTGGACTCTTTTGCCATTCGTAATGATTTGATGAGAAAGGTTTCACTTTCTCCTGTCTATAATCTGTTAAGTGAACTTTGTGCTTTTTCGTTATACCGTTAGTACGCTTTGCGACTTGCTATGATCTACTACTGTTAGTACTAATTTAGTAGCCCATTTGTTTTGGTCCGGTCGAACTGATCAATAGGCATAGTCACAATGCCCCCAATCGTTCATGACTCACAAATCAAACCAGGAAAAGATCCACGATCCACGACCTGTTGGCTTCTCCGATTCGGACACGCCACACATATACTTGATTCCACCGAAAAGTAGACCATATAAACCGTTTCCAACATTACCGAAACATGCGTTTCATTAGTCTTCTCGCAGCTTCAGTGGGTGTTATCATGTGCCATGTCGTCACTTCTTCGGTAGCAAGTGTCGAAGAACAAGGGAATCATCCTGAAGAGGAACGAGGATTACAAGATCAAACCGTCTGTGACGCATTAAAAACAATCATTGATGCCAACACCACTGCACAGGATATTGAAGGTTCCTGTACATGTTCTGTAACTTCATCCGGTGATACAAGTCTGGCCTGTTCCAAAAGCAATTTATGCATTTCCTCCGCTGGCGGACCACCGATGCAAGGTGACTTTTCCGCTACCTACACCCAGGCAGCGGGAGGAACTTCGTACACTAAAAACATTACGACAGAAATCTGCTTTGACTATCCCAGCGACATGTATGATGGAAAAAAGGTTTGCGTTTCAAATATTCGAGATGGATTTGGGGTTGTCGCGACTTGTCTGATTCAAGTGGGAAGTGAATTCTGTACCGTCTGTCGTTATTGTCCAGTCAGGCGCATCTCGTTTGATTGCAGCAATTTGGGATACGAAGACCGAACAGCATGCGGGGATAACAACACTGATGACTCTATTCTCCAATTCCTGTATGAACCATCCTTGGCTACAGGGTGTACTTCGAGCTCGGCACCATCCACCTTTCCTCCAACAGCTAGTCCAATGGGTGGAGCAGTATCCCTGACGACTATTCTGGCGCTCGTTGGAAGTCTGGTTCCCATCCTTCTGATGTGATGAGACGATCCATTCATTACAATTGTTTTCTGCAGTATGTGTAAATAAGTGGGTTTAAATGTTGCTCCTAGAGATGGGTGTAAACATGGTGGTGGACAAGCCCATCGAGATATATGTCTATTATAGCGCTTTTTCGACACAGTTTGCCCCAAATTGTTAATGTGCCGCTATTCCACTATTGGTATACATGCTAGCAACAACTTCAGTTACATTTAGAATCCTTGCACAACGATTGACAGGATAAAGTGGGCGATTCCAATCACCTGGCGACTCGATAGCAAAGTGAAATATTCCACATCACCAACGATGAACGCACTTAGCCAAACAAGTAAACAATTAATAAAACAGACAACCCCCGAGACGATCTATTTCATGAGAGATAATTTCATCATGGCCCCTAACCACTCTTGGTGCTCCCGGCGTTTGATCCTCCCCTGCCTGGACGACGACCACGATTGGTAGGTCCCCCTTTCCGAGGTTGCCCTAGTTGTTGCCCTTGTTTGACGTTGGTTGTCCTTTTCCGCACAACAACTTTTTTCTTTTTGTTGTTGTTATTGTTGGTTTTGGCATTCGTTGTTTTCTTCTTGGTTCCATCGTCACCCGACTTGGCTTCGTTTTCGTCAACCTGTCCATCTTCGTCTTGATCGTCGTCATCCATTTCTCCATCTTCGACTTCACCGTCATCGTCAGCAGCATCTTCGCCATCTTCATTGTTATTATTCTCAACGTCTTCACTGTGGTTGTTGTTGTTGTTGCTTTGGGATGCATTGGTATCCATGGTGGGTTTGGTGGTTTGTACCGTCGTAGCAGTCGTAGTAGGAGTATCCTCTGCAGTGGTAGCAATGGGATGATACTTGGCAAAAACGGCACGGGCCCGCTTGCGGATTTCAATCATCACTACCATTTTAGCCGAATCCAAACGCCAATTGGGCCAAGACGAATTTGATACCAATGCCGTCACACATCGTTCGACAAAGGCGTCCTCGGTATCATTGTCTTCCATTGGCTCCAAGGAGGCTTCCGATTGTGCCCATTCCCGCAGTCCTTTGACCGCAGCCTCACGATAGGCTTGAACTTGGGTTTGATGCAAATCGTTGACTCGTTTCTGTATATTTATATATTATTATTTCATGAATTGGGTTGTTTCATGATGGAGATTGGAGATGTTTGATGTTGCAGGGTGTGCGTATATGTTTGTATTTTGTTTTTGGTAGAGGGATGGATATTTGAAAAAGGAGAGAGTGTGAACAAATTGGGCATGCATACTTACGCTGCTCGCGTGTTGCCAACAAGTGCCATTTTCATCCCACAATTGACGTGAGAGGATATTTTCAGTTGACGTGTGGGCAAGGATTCATCCAACGATGATGCATTGATTTGTAGAGAAATCCATCCACAGGGAGAGGCTTGATTCCCTGGGAAGTAGTACGTACCTTGAAATTGGAAATAATACGTGGCTCAATCAATCAAAAAATTCAACGTACCGAAACAAAGCTATTGTCACTTTTTTTCAAAACCTCCAACGAGGCAACACGCGACGCCTCGAGGTCTTCCCACACGAGGGCTTCGCCAACCGAATGTTTCTTCAATAATGGTGCCAAATAGGCTGCGACAACATCTGTCAAAAGAGTCATGGAGAAAAGTGGTGTGCTGCAATTGCTTTTTATAATAATGATAAGGCAAAGTGTTTATATGATGAGTGAAAGAGTTGGACCGTCGATGGATGATATTCTTGACAAAGACGGGTAGGTGGTAGGGAGTCCCATATTTGAGACGGTTCGTTGGTTTTCGTTTTTCTGGTTTGCCGTTGTCTCGACGTTGCCGCATGACTGGGTTTGGTCGTCGTCCGTTCATCGAGACGATCCGAAATCGAAGGGATGTAGTACTTATGGTAATACCTACAGCTAGTAACTGTGACATTTCCTTCGGTATGTCATCCTGTCGAACAGTAAATTAAGGTGCGTTGTAGAGGGTAGTTCTTTTTCCAGTTTTCCTCACTCTCTACCGGTAGCCCTATATATACACCATTATCTCTATCTACATCGTTATTATGACTTATCATCCTCTACTACTATATTATCATGATTAGCGTTTTTGTGAACAAGTGGGTTGAATGTTTTTCCATCCATTCATGGCCAAGTTTCGTTCCACGCCATCGACATGAGCGACTCCCATGACGGCGACCATGGTTTCCAATTCGTCCAATCCATTCAATCCAGCGGCCATGTAGGCATCTCGTTCACTCACCAAAGCCTCGTAGAGTGCGGGTGCCAGTCGTTCTAATTGAGCCATGATTTTGCGGACATTTTCCTTGGCCTTCATGGTTTCGACAAAGGATGAAAATTCCTCGCGGAATTCGGCATCACTCAAATCCCCAATGTCCGACGTTGGCGAAGCGGCAACTTTTGATGGAACTAGTTCCTTGAGTGATTGTTCCAATTCGGAATCTGGATTCATGAGCGCTTGAAGATCGGTTCGAGCTAAACCTTCGGTCAATCGACGCAGTGTGACTTCGACATCACGATCTCCCAAGACTATATCGGATCCCAATCGTTGTCCTTCTCGAATTGCCACGACAAATTCTTCTCCGGCTTGAAACCCTGCCGAATCTAATTTTTGGTACATGCCCTTGATAGAATTCCCAATGGCCTTGGACGCGGCTCGCATAATTGGATTGGGTGGAGCGGAGGCTGGAGCAGTCGTGGTAGGGACGGCCACTCCATTCATCGAGGCGGTGGAAACGGCCGATGTTGCTGCCACAGACGAAGTAGAAGAGGACAGTGCACCACTTGTACCCGCCGCCGCCGAGGATACAACTTGGATATTGGGAATAATGACTCGCGAGGTTGGAGTTGGAGTAGTAGTACTATCCCCGTCCATGCCTCCTCCTCCTTGAACTCGTCCGGCCAATAATCCAGATCCCGTAATGCGTTTGGCATCCAATTCGACAAAGACCCCATTGGGATGAATATCACGAACTAAATCTCCTGCCAATTGAGCAGATGCCGAAGAAATATGGGCCGTCCCCAACAAATAAATGACTCGTGTACCCCGTTTCCAAACCGAAACCCCTGGATCACAAACCGCCTCGGTCGTAATCAAGTCGGCTGCATGAGCCGAATCACCGCCACCCATGATGCCAACAATAGTAGCAGCAGCAGCAGCAGCCGTCGTGGATGATGCAATCATGGACCCGAACCATCGTCGACGACTGGTGGTACATGGAACATCGTCAAAAGTAGTATTATCGTGGTCGGAAGAAGAAGTAGAAGAAGAAGTAGCATGTACTCTAACACGTTTCGACCCATGGAGTCGATCCAATCCTTGTTGTGGTTGATATTGCGAGGTTGCAAGGGTCCATGCCGATACTTGTACCACAGAAATTGTGGATGAAATGACAATCCAAAGATTTCGCATTTTCCTGGGAGCTGTCTTGACAAGAAAAGCAACAAATATACTCACAGTCAGTCAGTCAGTTAGGATTACATGTACAGAAGCGCTAGACATGTGACACAATCCTTGCCTCTTCTGATGTCATGTGTGAGGAGGAAATGGATGTTTTCTGGATTTCGATTCAAGCCCGACTCGACTCGAAGGACTTCACCATCGACCCCACGGTGCACAATGCTAGCGTGTCTTTGACAATAATCGACTAATAACTACTAGTAGTAAATGAGAGAAAAATAATAAATTGTAATGATGAAATTGTTGCTCTCTGTTTGTAGAGTGGGTGGCCAATGACTTCTTTCTCGAACCTGGATGCCATGAATGACACTGTGAATGATACAACTATATAGATCGCCACCTGGATCTCTCTAATTAAAAATAGAGGATTCATTGAATATTATCGAAGGAGAACGTGCCAGTGATTGCCATCGTACATGTTCATCCGACCAAGGGCCTGATTCTCTCACTGCCATTTCTTTGTTGGGGAGTCAATGTTCCAAGGAGAACGAACCGAGAGATAATGGCCATTAGGAGGACCCA
Organism: Nitzschia palea; assembly: GCA_019593585.1. Classification (NCBI taxonomy): domain Eukaryota; phylum Bacillariophyta; class Bacillariophyceae; order Bacillariales; family Bacillariaceae; genus Nitzschia; species Nitzschia palea. The sequence goes on along the minus strand of SWEM01000036.1, from coordinate 106,249 downwards.
ACCCATCCCTGGAATCATGGTCGAAGCCAAGGGAAGGAGCCAATGGCCCCGTTGATGAAATTGATGTTCCAGAAATATACGGAAACTGGGTCTCATCGTCAATGAGAATGATGAAAGTGGCGTCAGAATAAGACGAGGCTGTTGCAGTGATTGAAGCGTGCTGGTGCGAAGAGGTTGGTCGGTACTTGACAAGGAACCACCAGTCGGACTACTAGATCTGATTGGAACGAGCGGATGAATGATGAACGGTGCATCGGGAGAAGTGGACAAGACAGACATGGCATTGCCACCGGCATCATCATCCTTGGAAAAAAAGATGTCCTTCACATTGGATTCCATGACATTCGATTGAATTTTTTCTAACCATGCTGTATCCCACACCTTTACATTAAATAAACTCACAGAAGTTGTAGAGCCTTTGAGACCATCAAGGACAAAAACTACCAAGGGGATCAACAGACATAGCATCAATTTCCAGGAGGACCCAATCCGGGCACCTTCTTCTTCTTCGTCGTCTTCAGAGAACAAATGCCTCCTGGAAGACTCGAGGTAGGTACCATTTCGATGCCGTATTTCTCTAGGCGACGATAAAGGAGAAATGGTAGAAACAGCCGTTGATTGCCAACGGTGGGGGGTGGAAACTTCTGCCATGCCAGCATGATGGATCACCACGGTCATGTCTCGAAGGGATGGTTCTTCTTGGTACGAAAGAGGTGAAAAGGGAAAAGTACAGGTATCGACTTCATCATTATCGTAACAATAAATCTTGCGGCGGTTCTTGTTGTAAGGATCACAAAATCCAAAGAGATTACTACATCGATATTGACTTCTGTGAATATCCAATCCTTTCGATCGACGGTGCGACCAACGTTTACAAAGAGAAGCAATACCCCCGTCGTCGTCGCCCTTCTTGGTCACTGCTATGAGTCTCGATGATGGTATTTCCCACATTTTTCTTTTGTTGGATGCAACAGATGTATATTTGATTTGTTTCGAGTTTCGAGGGCCACAAACCCTAGACACATTTGACTTTCAAAAGAGGTGTTGGAAGGACAGAATGACAGCTTGATTGACGCGCCTTCTTGTCGAGCCGGCATTGGTCGCCGATCTTCCTACGTCATGCCATAGACCCTGTACTAATATATACTTCGAGGTACCTGCTACAGGTACTATAATAGTGCTGGTTGTTTTCAGTCTTGTATGGCACCCCACCACGTTTCCTGTTTCCCGGACCAAGACCCACATCCAACAACCGCCTTACCATGATGTTGTTCATGACGATATATATCCATGAATCTGAATGAGTTTCCTTCGTTCCGAGTCCAAAATGGATGGAAACTTTTGTTGGTTGTTGCCATCCTGTTGTTTTGCAGCCTCGTTTTTGATTTCACCATTCCATCATGGTTTCTTATGCAAACATTATTATCAACCGAAACAACGTTGGCTCCGATGAATGGCACCGTTCCAAGCACCATTCCAAGCACCATCCAGGCATCAACTATCACAACAACAAATATAACAGCAATCACAACAAGAGATTCAGAAAAAGCCACGACGACTATGCATTCATCAGTCAACACATCCCAAAACAATACACCCAACAGCATCAAATCCGGTTCAATTTGCCGAATCTTAATCTCCAATCGAGTGGGTGACTTTCATTATGAAATTTTAGAGAGTGTGGCTTTGCAATATCCTATTGATTGGGAACGCCACAGTGTCCATTGTCAACACGAGGATACACTCATTGTTGTCGACTACTTTTTGGATTTCAAGTACAAGGGTTATGCCAATACTACCGAAGCTTGGGGATGGTGGACGTATTTTAAAGAGCATTTACAAGGTCGAACAATCCAGCGTCATGCTCCCTTGAGAAATGCCAATTTCACCAAGCATGAAAAAACGTCCATCGACGATCGACGATGGATCCACTTTGGTAATGTGGTCGACCCATGGTCACCATCGAATACGGCAACAAATGCAACAACTCCAGGTACTTTGGATTGGAGCATATACGATGTTTTGATTGAAGCCAATTGTGGTTTCATAGGTGGTTGGGAAAAGAATCAAATCGTATTGCGTTTTGCATTCGGCAAGTCGGCCAAAGGTCCGAACATTGCAACTCGAGTCACAGATTTGCTATTTGAACCCACAACATGCGCCCAACTGTTGGTTTCTACCATCCGATTTTCCCAAGTTTGAGAGATCATCATTGAGGATTCAATCACCAATCATCCGTGTCTGCATGGGATGGAAGGCTGATAAAAATGGCGAACATCGTGATACCAGTCTTGTCGTTCAAGCACTGGAACAACTACAACCCAACAATGTACAAATTGTCGTGATTGGACGAAATGCCGAAATTCCAAGGCAAATCTTGCAGTCGAGCAGCAGCAGCAGCAATTTATCGCAGTATGTTACTCTGGAATCATCCCATCATGCCTTTTATGACTACCAATGTACAATTTCGCAATGTGATGCACTCCTTCCTCTTCTTCATCCCCATGGTGCCTCTGCCGAATACTTTATGGATACCGCCTCTGGTGGTAGCAACAAGGGAAAGTTGTCGGGGATGATTTCGCAATGCATTGGGAATGCCATCCCTGCAGTCATCCACTCTGCAGCAGCCGATATCTATCGAGCCTTGTTTACGGCACCGATATTTGAGTACAATGAGACCACGGATCCTGCATCATTTATCAATGCTTTTCGACAAATGTTGGAATATGTCAAGGGGACAAAGAATGTAGAACACTGATAAGCGTTGTTGTACATCTACATTGAAGTAGCAACTTTGTTCCGTTAGCTAGGAATACAACTGCACTAGTATAGACTTTTCGATGGAAAGGTTCGTTTTACATGTCGAGCATTTGCTCGAACGTCATTTTATTTTCCTCCCATGTTTTCCAAAAATCTGGGGTACTCCAAGATTCATCCCAGTCGTCCGACCACGGTTTCTTGGAGCTTTGGAAGTGAGCAATAATCCATTCACTTCTATCTGGGGTATTTGTCTCAGAGACACCTTGAAAGACATTGAGCCTTGGGTCCAATTCTGCATGGGTTGCATTGCATGCAAGGTTGAAAGTAACTTGGTCGTTGGCACCAAGCTGGGTAGCCCAATAACGTACGATCGTCTCTTCAAATTTGTTTTCTCGCAGTCGTTGCAAGTCGATAATCATGACCCCAGCATTGAAACTCTTCCCGTAGTCTTCGTGCCATGACGCCAAGGTGGGATGATACTTCTTATAGTGGGACATGTAGTGCACAACTGAGCTACGGGCAGTTATTCCACATTTTCCTGTTGGTTCATTCCAAGCCTTTCGAATCGGACCCACAATAAAAGCATCCAAATCAATCCACAAAAGCTTACGAACGCATGGAAGAATTGAAGGTAAAAGCAAGCGAGATTGTGTGGCCACTGAAATGTGACCTCGTTTTCTGGTATTATAACTCTTCTCGAACTCGGCAACATTCGTGGGTATCGTGAATACTTTTGTGTTGGGCAAAAGTTTCAAAACCATTTGTCGAAGCAGGCAACGTTGTTTGGATGATAGTTTTACGGTAAGAATGTAGATCACCATGTGCTCATCGGGGTTTGATTTCGATAACGCATACACCCAGGATGGGAATACTAACTCGAAGAAATTCGCATCAATGGTTGTTGCAATGTGAATGGCATTTGGGTTTGCCGACCATGCACTTTCCCTTGTGCAAGCTTCGTCTTCTTCCCCTGCCCTCCAATCAGCTGGTACGACTCCGAATTTTCGGGAAGAATCCGATATGCCGTCATGACAGGTAGCCAGCTGCTGTATTCTTTTCACTTGCTTCTTAAAATCTTGGTCCATAGGATTTGGTGGGGGGTTCTCCCAGTCAAAGTCTTCTGGAAGAGCCTGGGTCTCTTTGACTTGGTGCATGAAAACATCAAGCCCGTCCATCCGGTTACCTCCGCCGCCAGGAAGTATCTTTCCGTGCACAAAGATGACAGGTGTACCCAGAGCAACACAAGGCATAGCCACGTGCAAACGGTTCGTGATAACCAAACGCGCACGTGAATACTCCAGAAGGCGTTCGAATGCCAAGACGAAGCGGAGAATATTGTCATCAGCATCGGCGCCGAGAAGTTTTTGGGTTAGAAATGTCGACTGCTGCAAAATCTTGTCTGGAACAAAGCCCTTAAGATCCTCTAATTCAACATCGACAACCAGCACTTTGTTGTTTCGTTCCAGCTTCGGGAGTGACAAAGTCATTGTCATGCAGGCCGAGAAAACCGCCGGAATGCCATTATCCCGGAAGAATTTCAAGGTCTTGGTGTCTCGGGCACCAATGGGTGCTTGACTTTTCAGGTACTTTGCAACAGGTGGTGAGGAAGATTTTGTGACTGTTTCTTTGCTTTTCTTCCACAGGAAACCAAAGATGTAATTGGTCATTCGTTTCGCCCATTTTGGTGGTGATGGGAGGTCCGGAAGGGACGACTTCGACGGCTGTACTTCTTTGAACTTGATCATTATTTCGTATCGTGGTTGCACATGCATAGAGAGCGAAATGGGGTCTATGAAGTTTGGAGGGGGCCACATCATGGTCGGAGTACCCCACCAGGCATTGAAGAACACTTGAACTCGTCGGCCATCATCAGGCCGAGACGCATTCGCTTGAAAAAGTGATGGCGTCGATTGGTCAATGAATCGTACCATGTCTAAACTATCTCTTTCCACAAAAGCATCCAATCGAGGCAGTGCTTGAATACCCGCAAGGCCTTGTGTTTCGTCTCCCAGATTCATACCTGGGTTATTCAAGTGTTCGACCAAAAATTTGTGCCTTTCATCATAATTCAAGGTTCCATAGTATTTGGCCGGTCCCAGACGACCATCATCGAAAGACTTGTCAGGGCAATCCGACTCTAGAGAAACTTTGTTGACGGTTGAAGCTATCAAATCGTCAAACTTGACAATGACAGGCCATTTTGCTGGAGTATATCGTTTCTTGATTGGTTTATCCCAGTTATATGCCCGAAGGAAGTTATTGATCATTTTTTCCACCTGGGAACTATGTTGTGACGCCGACATGCCCAAGATTCCCCCAAACTCGGGCGGTGGCCGGGCACTCAACCCATCACACGTTCCAACCGATTCATCAGTCGACAGGTGTTGGGCACTGTATTTGACACCTGGCTGCAAAAGGACGCCACCGAATTTCCAGAGTGCTGCAAGCTGCATGGCAACTTGCAAGTGATGTTCATAATTGTGTCCCGAAAGAAGTTTTGCAAGGACGTGGTGGTGTGTCCATCCAGCAAGTGGAGTGCCCTCGGCAAGCTCTTGCACGTTCAAACGACTGATTTGAAGACAAGCATGCTTTTCGTCCATGCGAATGAGATTGCCCCGTTGTATGCATGCCGTTGAACCACACAATAGTTGCACCTTCGTGTCCTTGGGTAAACTGGCGATGCTATCCTGTAAACGCTTCTTGTCTGGTGGCCCATCGTATGCCCAAACAATCAAAGCTGTGGAACCGGTACCAGTAGCATTAGTAAGTTCCAAGGGTTTACATTCCATCGTCGAGTGCGCTTGCATGCTAACAGTACTCTCTTGCACCTGTTGCCATTGCTCTATACTCAGTTTGTCTTGCTTTTGTTGCGCGTTAGTCGTAAGACTTGGCAACGACGAGCCCTCATTGTCCAAGGTGCTTGTGACCGTAGAAGCGAGACGTGCGTCTGATTCCAAGTGAAATCGATCTCGATTATTCCATTCTGATGCAGCTTCTGACAGGACAACTGCCTCTTGGGTGAAGCGTAGAGCGCAAAATGCTCCAAGAAGTGTTAATACAAGGACAGTGGCTGGTACCTTGTTATTGTTAAAGAAAATGCCGGCCTTGTCTTTGTTCGACTTGAACAGCTTTACATTTGCTCTCTGTGCCGGCGAGGTCTGTTTATAACAAGGAAGCACTGGCATGATGTTATTATCATCCACAGTACTTCTCATTCGCCGGCTATGGAATAGCCGATGCGTACAGCAGATGGTACCGGTATGTTTCACACTGTCAATTGATATTGATTCTCTGCTACCCAGTCGTAATACCGTGTAGGAGATGCCCTCCATCCATTGGCCTTTTTTTCTCTTTTGTTCCTTCCCAAGTGCCTACCGTATTCGGAAGTAGAATCGACGCGCGTGGTTTCCACCTGACCCCGGTACCAGGTACGATACCTCCGGACAATGGTCCACGTTCCCAGTTCCTCGCTGGCGCCAAATGATTGGGATTTTCGTTCAAAAACATTCAAATACGAGACGTGCGTTTGGCGAATATTTAACGAACGGAAAAAGAGATACCGATTTGATTGGTCGAGGGGTCTATTTACCGTTACTGGCCTTTGATGCCAACTTCGTTACGTGTACAATGGAAGTGTAGGTATGGTCCTACCGTTAGTACCAGGTACCAGGACGAGTATGTAATGATGTTCTGTTGTGCTGACCTGATATTATTTGGTTTTACAGTTAACTAACTGCAAGTACTAACTACTAGTACCAAGTAAGACTACCCAATTACATGAAGGTACGCTTACCGACGGTACCGATATTACCTGGTATGATCCCGGCACAAAGGCGATAGGTACAGCCCAGCTGGATAGCTAGAATTGTAGTTCGTTAACTGTAAAGAATCTGCCCCAAAATGTAAGGATAGGAGAATATGACTAGCTGGACTACACTAGCTGGAAGGTCACAGTCAATGCTTCAACTCGAGGGCATTAACCAGTCGTCATTCACAGTCAATCAAGATCAGTGCTTCACCTGGGGAGGATTGCTCAGTCGTCGTCGTCATTCTTGAATGCCTTGCTTCTTGACCCACTGTGAGGGGCTGAAACACTGATCTTGGACAGCTACCGGTAGTTCCTCTAAGTGGTAACTTACTAGTAGTAGTACTATCAAGGGCCTGTTTGTGTGGTACTCCATCTACCAGTCTAGTCATTTTTTCTATTTTTATCAGGCTACTACTAGTCACCCATATCATGCAATATTCTGACCAATTGCTTGCTCCTATGATTTGGTCTACTACGATGTGTTATTATTGATTAGCACTATTTGGCCTGTCCACCAGCCAACAAGTAGCAGCAAGCCAATGTCGTCATGAATGATCATGGAACGAGACAGCGGCAGTGGTCGCTCGAGCGAGGAGGAGGCAGGAGGGAGTAATCAAATGGAAATGTTGGTAGCAAGTAGCTGTGTCAATCAAGAACAAGAATGGCTACCATTCGTCGCTGTCAACTGCCGGTAATATAATGGTACTAGGAGTATCATGAGCGATCTATGACAGGCAAGCCAAGAAGTGTGCATAATCTCATGATGTACTAGGTATTCAGGCATTCTTGACTACCGTACTAGCAAGAAGAAACAACACCACCTTCAACTGGGTACCAGTCGTAGTTCTCTTGCAGTTAGTCGTCCTCACAACTTGAGCTTTCCAATCTGTGTTTTCTACGCGCAACATATATGCATATATGGGCTGGATGCAATTCTTTCTCGCAGGGTCGTACAATTGAGCAATACCTGGTATCACTTGGAACACCGGTACTTCTACTTGTCCTTTCCAGGTCGACAGTTTTACAGTTATAACTTTCCTCCAAAGCTCCACATTCCTTGCACAAATTGTGATGAGCAGTTTTGAGAAAGAACAACTGCTGCCTCGCATTTATTATGTTCGTACTTTGGAATCGATATGAAGACGATCGTCATAATGCATGTCGTTGTGTTCGTAAGTTTCACTAAGCCCTTCCATTGATATTGTTTAAGTCGTACTAACCACCACGCGACGGCCATATCTCTTGTTGGGATTTCACGGACGTTGACTATGGTCCTAGAACCGGCGATCCCACGATCGACTCGGCGAAGAATTCCCGGTTCATCATGAAGAGTTCCTTAACGAAGGATGTTGAAGAATAAAGTGGCTTAAAAGAATATCGCGGGATTTTCCCTCATTTCCCCCCAAGCCGCGCGATACAAGTCCGTCGGAGCAATAATTGTAAAATGAGGTTGATCACCCATAAATCAACATTTACGCCACTAAAGTGCCGACGATGAGGTGGTATCGCAGAGATATTTCTCTGCAGACATAGAGGCTGGAATGAAGTGGCACAGCACAAGCGACGTCTGCCAAAGTTCTGTTCAATCGAGAATGTCAATCTTCCGCGTTACGAGTGAGAAGTTCCAAGTTATAATTTTAGCTCCGTACACAACGAACATGATCTTGGGATTTTGCCGTTCTCGGCATCGGAACAAGGATATCTCCACACTTTACTCATAATGAGAGAAAAGGGTACAACAACAACTTCCAGTGATAAAAAACCAAAGTCCAACAACAGCAACACACACACACACACACTGATATCCCACCATGCATCCAAATAGATCCGACAGCTTCAGGTCAACAGTGACCGCTGAACATTCCAACTCTACGAGATCAAGAACCAGATCTCACGTCAAAGTCACGTGGGGCAAGAAAATTCGTGTTCGATGTATTGCCAGCCTGGAAGATTACTCGGACCAGGAAAAGTCTGATTCGTTTTATGGACCGGATGACTATCAACGCATCCGCGATGAACTCGCAGAGGTATGTTTCCTGATGAAACATGGAACAAAAGAGAGCGATAAAGTCAGTTACCGAGGACTGGAACTGAAACGCGAAGGTGAATACCGAAGGCGTAAACTCCATCGCTGGTGTGTAACTATGGCTGTCTTTGAAGAAAACGAAAGACAGCACAGTGATGGATTCTATGATGCCGAGGCCACTAGAGAGATTTACACAGTGCTTACGAAAAAGAGTGTTCTTGAAGCGCTGGAACGTGGTGTAAAGGACGCTGAAAATGTGTCCCAACAGCACTCTGTATCTCCCCATGAGATCTCAGAAGCAAGGGACACTTCGATGGAAGTCGATTTAATGAACAAGAAACTTGCACAACTGTCATCTGGCAAGACATCCATGAAGCGCATCAAATCCAAAGGTGGTGGAAGCGCTTCCAATGTCATTTCAATAGATGGAGGACGAAACCTGAACGTTATGTCCATGGTTGTGCAATAATAGAAATTTTGATCAATAGTTTAAACCGCTACAATGCTAAAAGGGAGTTAAAGATAATACTCAAGTCTTGCTGGAGGAATCCGTTTCACACACTAGATCTAGAGGCCATTGCCTTTGGTGCCGACTCTTTGGCAGCAAAATGGCTGGTTCGGGGAAACAGGGTGATGCGTCATGATTTACAGTTTTATTAGATGTTAGTGAGAAGTGATGTGTGATGTTTCTAAACTCTAAACATGCTATCGGGTACCTACTTTACCTACAGAATAGGTTTGGTATGCGGGTTCCAAGTACCGGGAGTCGAAGTGGTCACACCGGTATACCGGTACTGTAGCACTTTTTGGCAAGACTTGATCGATGATGGAATTATCTGGTTGTGCCTTTGGCGGTCATTGAGACCAACACGAGAGAATTCATGACAACCTGTCTGCCTTTTGTGAGAAACCAAAAAAGGACACATTGACCAAAACGAAGTAAGAACAAAACCTAACCGTGATCTTCACTGGATTATAAATAGCGCATGGATTTGTGGGGTATAGCATAGCTTGTCAAGTCTTCTTTGGGTTCTGTGTTCATGCAAACGTGCAAGTACAATGGACGAACCACTCGGAACCACGCTACTACCGGTAGTAGTCCACGAGGACAGCCAAACAACAGAAGACCTTGAAGCCTCTATTCCCGATCCACTTTTGGAACAAGACACAGATTCGGTAAACAACCCACAGAGTACCGCACCAGTGGAGCAAGAATCAGAGTTAGTCAACCAACCACAGACTCTCATAGATACTTCCATGGGTGAGAGATCAAGTTCCTCTCCGTCCCATGCCGAGCAGTCCTTGTCTTCCCCAACTCCCCCACCACAGAAGAATATCCTTCCGAATCGACGAGAACAGGATATTGCTCGTGATAAGAAGAGGATTCTAGAAATATGCTATGGAACTGGAGAATTGGAACATTCGCCCAAGGAAGAATCAGGAGGCAACAAAAAAGTCAAAAGTGAAAGTGGAGAAGGTGAACATTCGACCAAGAAAGAATCTGGAGTTTCTGGTAACAAAAAAGTCAACAATGGCAAGAAGAAATCCACCAAAGCGGTGGCCGACGCCTCGAAGAAGAAAAAGTCATCAAGTACGAAGACTGCAAGCGAATCAACCAAGAAGGACAAAAACGAAAGTAGTGAACCTTCAGGAGACTTGGAAGACCAAGGTGAGACTCAGGATGTCCTAGAAGAATCCGCCCCAGAGCCAAAGAAGAAGCGCAAAAAGAAGAAGAAAAAGAAAAAGATCAAAAAGAAGAAAGCAGAAGAAACTATTCCTAGGGACAAGTCGGGCAGAATAATTCGAAAGAAAAAAAAGGTTAAAGACCGGCATCGGGTTGTGAAAAAACATCAGATTAAACGCGCGAAGGATTTCAAGTCGGGCTTGGAAGTGTTCAGCGAGGATGATCAGGAGGAACTGAGCTCAAGAGGGGATGATATTGAGGCCTTTGGTGTTGAAAAGAGTTTGCTTGGTGAACATGAGGATGGAAGTGACTCAGAATCTGACGACGATAGTGATGATGACGACGACTCATCTGAGAATGATCATTCGTATGACAATGATGATTCGGACAGCGATGATGACGACGAGGAAGGGTCGGATGACGAAGCCGACGCTGACGACGCTGACGACGCAAAAGATCCAGGGGAGTATTCTACAAATGTTTGGACTCGACCGAAGTGCCTAGGGTTGATGCTACTATGCGTTGTAATTGCCGTCGGTGTTGGAATTGCTTTGGTTTTCCTTGTGGTCCGGAATAAACCTGAGCAATCTGTCGCCTCTAAAAGTCCTCAAGCACCTAGTCCAAGTCAACCATCATCACCACCACCCGTCTATCTTCCCACGCTCCTTCCAACTACTTTTCCCACAGCATCTCCAACAGTGTCGCTCGAACCAACAGTGACACCTTCACCGTCGAGCTCGTTGTCCAAGACTCAGTTGGAATTACTTTTTGACTTCCTGGCACCATTCTCCCCAGATGTAGTTCTGCCGGGTACGTTTCAAAATACTGCAGCTACTTGGATGGTAGACGATGACCCGATCGACGTGACAGCCTTAGAAGGCCGAGCACTTCTCGAACGATATATCATGATTCTCCTTTACTTTGCGACGACAGGAGATCTCTGGTCTATAAACGTGGGGTGGCTATCCAAGGAATCCATTTGCGACTGGTATGGGGTGGTGTGCACGCTCGAAGGGTTTGCGTCAGACATTGTTTTGGACAATAATGGACTTTTTGGGTCAGTGCCAACAGAGTTGTACCAATTGACAGACTTGGTCCAACTTTCCCTTAATGTCAATAGTCTTGAAGGGACACTTCCGACCCTCATAGGGTCACTCACCAAATTGACTGGTCTTTTTATGGGAACGTCGGCTTCGAAATTACTCAACGGGACGTTGCCTACCGAGATCGGATTGCTAACGGAGCTACAAGCACTTAGTCTTCAACGAAACGGAATTTCGGGGTCCATCATAACTGAGATCGGGCGGTTGACGAAGCTCAATCTTTTAGAGCTGAACGAAAATGACATGACTGGGTCCCTTCCTACGGAGCTTGGATTATTGACTGAACTTACCAGCGCCGGCTTGTGGGATAATCAACTAACCGGCCCACTTCCCAAGGAGATCACCGCCCTCAGCAAACTAGCTTTTTTGATCGCGAGCGATAATCAGATGAATGGCCCACTTCCTCGAGATATTGACATAATGTCGTCTCTTTCGATCCTGTCTCTAGGAAGCAATACCTTCACTGGAACATTGCCAACAAGACTCGGGCACTTGCAGAATCTCACGCAGCTTTTCCTCCAGGACAACGTGTTCAATGGTCCCATCCCGACTGAACTTGGAAATTTATCCTCACTTGACCTCCTTTTCTTGGGTTCAAACGATTTGACTGGGACTATCCCCAGCGAATTGGGAATGTTGACCCAACTAACTTGGCTGGATCTTACATCCAACTCACTAACTGGAACAGTACCAGTCGAAGTGCATGCACTGATGAATACTACGGTGGTCGATTACGTGGGCAATGCCATTAAAGACTAACTATACTGTACATCTCATGCATGAAATCAGCCACCGCGGGGGAAATTATCGCTGCAAATCCTTGACGAGTCGGTGGTGAAAATGATACGTCGCAAGCTGTTTCGCTGGAACGTAGCGGCCAGCATCAAAGCCGCGGCTTTGCAAACCTAATTGCACATTTTCACACAAGAAAGCATCCTCATCATGAACTCTCTCACTACTCACCAGACTCTCCTCAATATATGTTGGGTAGGGCAACTCAAACGCTTCTTCAAGGAACCAAGACTTGGAAACAACACAGGAGGACTCGTTCCTTGGGATGACAATGTCAATGTCGAGCCAAGGCCCGTAGCGATTCAACATGATGTTGGGATACCACTGCGCATACACTGCCGTTTTGGAGCCAAAGCGTGAATCCGCATTGGATGGTGGCGCTTGCTGAATCGTTAAATCGGAGGAAAGGATTTCGGTAGTGTAGTGACTCTCGTCAATATTCGATGCGAGATCTACATGGGCATAACCACAATGATAGCAACCATCACCGTAGTTATCTGTGAATACTTTCCAGTTGCACTGCGTGTAAATTAGATGCGAAGGGGACTATAGCGGCGTTCCAAATGTACAGTTAGTAGACTGATGCTTACCTGGATTGTGTATTGTCGTGATTCAATCATGCGAAGGTCAGATAAATCAGGGACAAAGCCATTTTGAAAAAGACGTTCGGATAGAAGCGTCTGACTTTGGTCCAACGATCCATTTTGATTGTCATCGCGGGAAAAATTGAGAAAAATGATGGGACCGACTTGTTTGATGGGGATGGGTTTGAGTGAGTAATCCTTGGCACGAAAACTCTGAATTCCCTTGGTATGGGTCGCCTTGGTGAGACGTCCATCTAAATTAAACTGCCATCCATGATAGGGACATTGAAATGATTCTCCCCGTTGCAAACATCCTTGGGAACTTTGACCTACCAGGTCTGCACTTAGACGGACACAGGTATCATTCTGATTCGTAGTCCCTTGACCTTCTTGTCGTGTTGTTGTTCTTGTCCATGGTCCCACCAGGCAGCTTCCGGCATGCGTACAAACATTATAAAATGCCTGAACATGACCATCATGATTGCGAGTGAGAAGATAGGGCTGTCCTAGAAACGAACCAGTTTTGAAGGTCCCCACTTCTGGATTCGTCCACACATCCACCGCGACCCAATTGCTTAGAAAGACCTTGTCACGATCGAGATCAAAGAATTCCTTGTCGGTATACCAGGTACTGGGTGGAGTAAAGGAACTTTGAATTGGGACATCCCCATTGTATCTTGAAATTTCATGCATCAAATCATGATGGGTATTACTGACAGCAAGAGTGCCAGCATTGCTTTTCGTCGTTGCTCGGTAATGAGATACTGTCGAGTGAAATTTTCCCGAATTGGCAGTCTGCTGGAGAGAAAGTAGCTGTTTTGCACCTCGTCGACTAGATCCTACATTGAGAGGTTTCAATGCCAACATCTTTTTTATTGCGGAAAATGGACACTTCTAGCTACTCCATGGTTCGACTTGTGACTGGTACTCGTACCGCAAGGTAGTGACTGACTGTGACAATGCTTCAACCAGAATCCCGAAAGGCTCGATTTCGGCAAGAAGAATCATCAGAAATGCGGGCAGGCGGCAGGCGCGACTCGATTTAATGGAGGGATTAAACTCGTGAGTGAAAGTAGACGTTAGGGTTCTGTTTATAGTACCTATGCACGAAACAAGAAACAACTTGTTCCAAAAGTGCCTTCCTCTTGAAATGAAATGAATGAACAGCACTTTGTCTCCAAACCATCCCTTCCGAACTTTCGAAACGTTCAAATCACGGCTCACTTTTTTTGTCCAATGTCGACCTGTACACAATAACAGTAAACTCGGATCTTCACATGATCAAGATTTCAAAGAAAAAGGAACCTCCCCAACAAGACAGATGCAGATGTCGGATGATTGAAGGATTTATTCTCTGTGTCGCTTTCATGAGTTTGATTTCTCTCGATGACAATGGAATATTCAAGAAATTTAAACTCAGCCTCGAAAAAAATGATATCGGTATCGTCGTGTACAAGGACATGGAGCGCGGAGGAAACAGTAGTAGTGTACTGGTCAACGACAACAGTTTGCAATCCGTAAGCCAACGCAGGAGTAACAACCACCGCAACAACAATCGATACCTTCTGTACATAACAACAATATTTTCTATAGGACACGAACAAGTGTTGAAACACTGTTGGCCGGAACTCATGACAAAGTCCAATTTTCTTCAGGAAGCCGATGTTTTGGTATTTTCCAATAATGTTACAAAAGTAAAAGACGCCACCATCTCTCTGGTTCAAGGATTATTTTCCCAAAACCCCAGTTTTCGGTTCGAATTCGCTCAGGAGTCTTCCTTATGGGACATTCAAAATGGAACGCCTCGGAAACCGTGGACGACTAATGTTAGGGCGAATCAATTTCAGTATGGAGCCAATGAGGCTGTTCGTCTTGGATTTGTTTTGAATTTGTTTTCCAATTACTCTTGGATCATTCGTATCAATCCCGATGTTGTCATTCGCAATTCGACTTGGATTTCCCAAATGATGAACAACCCTATGATTGATGGGATCTTTGTGCCATGTGATGACCAAAAAATACACACTGACTTTTTTGCCGTTCGACCGAGTGCCTGTGCTACCAATGCCTTTGACGAAATGGAGGAGGATGACAAAGATGGGGTTGTCAATCATGAATTGACAGCAACCAAAGCATTCCACTCCATTGTCGTTGCCAATCGTCATGCTTGGCTCCCTGACAATGTGCCATCCAAAGGTAGTTGTCGAGTAAGGGGTCCCCATTCCGCCGTGATTCATTCTCATGATGCAGTAGGAGATAAAAAATACGGGTACTATTGTCGAAACACGTTGAATTGGACCATCACGTGACGACACCACCACCATGCACCAATGACCACGGAAGAATTTCAAGGGGATGATCATGACATTGTTGGAAACTTCATCACTTGGTCAAGCAATGGGAAAGATGTGCATAATAGCAATACAAGAATGAAATAGTTTTCATGTAGTGGTGTGTGGTCCCACATTGAGTGTTCAGTGCTCGTACCAGCAATGTGGACTACCGGGGTTGTTAGCGTCTGCCTCTTTCCAATTTCATTGCAAATGGCTGCATCAGGCCATGATGAAGGACTACAAGAATTTCAGTCGAGAGTTTATCTCTTGCAGGTTTTTCTTGTCATTATAACCAAGAAACAGCATTACATGTATCCTTCGTATTCACACCGTCTCAAATTGTGGACAAGCCCAACTCGCCCTTGACATTTTCTTTCCATCATCATTTTGTACTTTGTGGTAGTTTTTATTGGACAAGAATCTTGCGGGATTCAATGGATGCCTACGACTGTCGTAATCCAGACACCACCAGTGTCACACTCTGCGGCCTAGCGATTATGATTGGCTGAATGTGGAAGGCGAAAGACAGCACGAGTTCCCGGTTGCCGAACGGAATTCACAATGCATGTGAGAAGTGCACCCTGTGGAATTTCGAAGGCACCAGTCAAAAACTATTTGCAAATTGAAAAAGCGAACTGGTTGACGACCCAGTCCTGGTCGGCACAACAGTTCCAGTGAATGCCATGGTAACACTGCTGGTGTTGAGTGCACCATCTACTACGTCTACTACTACTGGCCATGTTTTTCTTCCTAGCATGGATGAGCAGTGGTGGCACTCGTTGTGGTGTTTTCTGGCCGGCGCTGGCATCGTGGCATTTCTCTGGGCCTTGCAGACCTTGCGGAACTTGCTCCCGGATGAGATTAGTGCCGATGATACTAGTTGGGTAGATCCATGGAATACCTTGAGAGAAAAATCATGGAAAGTCATTGTGGAGAATTCCGAGTTTTATTACTACAATCACATTGGAGAATTACCGCGTCCCAAACCAAGAGGACATTGGCCGTGGGAAACCATTGGAAGACGAGTCTTTTCCAACCACCAGAGAAGCGATAGTAATTCTGATCGAAAGAAGGACAGCATTAGTCGAGACAGTAGCTTTGAAACTGCAAGTATTGGTGATTTTGATGAAACTAATGATAATGATGGCGATAATTCACGCGACAACAAGAATCAAGGAAGAGCGGAAGAAGAGTTCAACGCATCGGAAGCCAATGTCAACAAAGCTGACGACGATCCTTCATCACGAGAAGATGAAATATGTATTGGAAGTATTTTTGGCTTGGATGTGGGGGGAACGTTAGCGAAGCTTGTCTATTTCGAACAGAAACCTCCCGACTACGACCCATTGGTCAATCCGTCCAGAGAGCATCACTACACGTTGGCAGCATCCGCCCAAGCTGTTTTGATGGCAAGAACATCATGGGCTCCTACCGGTAGAAATGTCCATGTGACTAGCACGAATACCATGACAGCAACGTCGTCGACATGTCGCTTGACCGGAGAAACAAAAGGTCCTTTTGGTACTCATTCAACGACTCCGCGGCGGCGGTCACTGAACCTGGGAAGTCTCGGAAGATTCAACGACTTGCAAAAGCAAATGTACGAATTAGATAGCAAAGAACGAGACGAGCCTTCTTCACTTGGAAATCTGGCAACAAGCGCCTTGCGACAGAAAAGGCGACGGCAGCACCATTCCACTCGACCCTTGCATTCCGTTGCAAGTCATATCGAATTGAGCCAGTTAAGAAACTTACGACAGGAATCAGTTCCCGATGATTTGGCACTTTACCGTAGTGCGGTCCATTTTGAAGCGACTGATCCTGTCTTGAAGCAGCGTGGCACCAAAAATGACGAAAATGGTGACGACATGAGTGATTCAGAAGAAAAGAAAAGTGTAGAAAAGGAGCCGATTGATACATCGTCGACGATGAAGAAATCTCGCAGTATGTTCAATTTGAGTTTCTCCCAGAAAAAAGCAGTCGCGTTGGACCGATTCTACAGCTTTGCTCGTCGACTGGATTCGTATGAGAATTCTGTACGAGATCACCGTCTCTCATTTTTTAGCCGAGAACTTGGAGGCGAATTTCATTTTCTTCATTTCGAAAGTAGATGGATGAATCATGCCATGGACTTGATCCGTTATCATAATTTGCACTTGAACATTTCAAAGATGGGAGCAACGGGAGGTGGTGCACACAAATATGCCAAGGAGTGGGAGAAGGTACTTGGGATTCAAATGGACAAGCAAGATGAATTGGACAGTTTAGTGGCTGGTATGCAGTTTGTCCTGTCGACAGTAGTAGGAGAATGCTACACATTTCGACCGCACGAGAAAAACAAAGAACCGGCATCTCCTGATCCCAACCCGCCGTCGAGAACAGCATCTTCGCTTTCGACCTGTGATTCTGCTAATTCAGAAAATGGGTCGGACCATGTGGGAGCACCATTGATCGACGATTCGGACGACGATGTCAGCGAACCTTCTCCCACTAAACCAAAACGATATCTACGGTCTGGTTCCTTACATTCCCCACGTCGACGAAAACAAAAGGCGCGAAGAGAATCATCTGCATCATCAAATAATGAGACAACGAACAAGGCGAAGATTGATGATTGGTGGTGGTCGCGGAAGGTTCAACGTGATGCAGTTTCGTATTCCAAGTCCTACCCTTATCTGCTTGTAACTATCGGAACCGGTGTATCAATTTTGCGAGTTGATGGCCCACGGAAGCATGAGCGTATTTCTGGATCGACAATCGGAGGAGGTACCTACTGGGGATTGATTCGACTGCTCACGGATGTTGAGGACTTTGAAGACGTTATGCGATTGGCTGAAAAAGGAGATCCCGCAAAAGTTGACATGATGGTGGGAGATATTTATGGGGAAAACAGTGATGCGTTGGAAAAGTTGGGTCTCCCCAGCAATGTCGTGGCATCATCATTCGGAAAGCTTGTGGCAAAAGAAGATCCCGCTGCTGGACTAGAGCAAGAGGATTTGGCTCGTGCCTTGTTGTTAATGATTACGAACAACATTGGACAAGTTTCCTATTTGAACGCGAAACTACATAATACTCCTCGGATTTACTTTGTGGGTAATTTTTTGAGAAACAATATAATTTCTCAGCGTCGATTGAGCTATGCAATCGACTATTGGTCGAAAGGAGAGATGGAAGCGTTGTTTCTTGAACATGAAGGTTACTTTGGTGCTCTTGGAGCTTTTTTAATGTCACAGAAAATCGCCCAAGACGACGAGGGATTCTTTCAGTGGGGGGAAGATGGCAGCCCTGCTGATGGCAACGGTTCGAGTGAAGACAACAGCCACCACACCGAAAGAAACCCTAGTTACTACATGCATCGCCGCATGAAAACTTTCGGTGCCTAAACGATGATCAAAATTTTTGCAACGCACCACACGATGACCTACAAGGCGAAAAACAAGACCATGTCCATGGAGCATGGTTGTCCACATTAGAAAATCCTGGTTTCAAGATCCTAAAAACGAAGTACATGCTTCTGTATGGCTGGCTGCAACGGAATCTTGCGTATCCTGGATCAACTGTCAAATGCTCTCCTATGCGCCAATGCGGAATACAAATGCCTTCCGGAATCTCTGCGGTAGGATGATTTCTAGGGTGGTCACATGACATCCCGAGATAATTTGAATGTTTTCATGTTTGACCTTTTACTGTAAACTGTGATTGAAAACGGCCTAGGTGTATTAATTTGTCAATATTCATTTGACTCCCCAAAGTAAACTAGTTGTAACTTGCGCGATTATCCCATGGAAGACTGAGTGACCAAGTTCTTAGGATGTCTTGTCATGGACCGGCCAACAACCTCATAGGAGCAACATCTTTCAAAACACGGGATCTCCCGCCTTCCGCCTCCATACAGTTAGGTTCCTTAACAGTAAGGAAACGTATGTGGCCAGATATGTTCTTGACAGTGAATTTCTTTTCGTTTTCACATCCTCGCCCACAAAATACAAAAATCACACCATACTACGGCGGAAACGTTTTTAACGCGAGTCGTCGCCACTGCAACCCCGTGCCAGAGCCTCATGGTCGGCAATTGTACGTCCATATACGGCAGCATCCCATGGATAGCAATTCCAATGATTTTCCACGTCTTCGGCCGCGTAGTAGACAACCCCGTCGGGCAAGACACCTTTTTTGGGTTTCTTCTTGTTGTGGACCACACAAACTCCAATTTTGGCAGGTTTACATCGTTGCATGACTTGTTCTACCAAGAATTGAAGCGTGGTACGACTATCGTCGACCTCGTCGACAATCAAGACATTGCCACCCTCGACTAATTTCCCATATTCACTGGTCTGATCAAACCACTGATGACAAATCACCCCCGACTCTCGTATAGAATTGGTCGAGTCATCGTAGAGTTCCAAACTCACTGCTAGAATTGGAACTCGCAATTCAGTACGCAAAATCCGAGCCGGAATAAATCCTCCACCACCAATGGCAATCATGACGTCTGGTTTAAATTCATCCCTAAGTTGGGGGACCAAATTCGAAACAGAATCATGTATATCCGCGTAACTGAAATAAACTTTGCCATCGGGGGCTGGAACTTTGGCAGGCATTTCTGGAATATATTCCGGTAGTTTGATGATTACGCGACGGTGTGGTGGATGATTGTACTTGTATGGCAGAATCAATGTGAACTGTTCAAGAAACCGAACAGAAATTCGTGGATGGGAGAACAAGGAGTGAAGGTTCATTGGATAAGCTTACTGTTATATGACCGTTATCGGCAGTCTGGTAGTACTTAAATGTATACCTGAAGTAGATAGGTTACCAAGTATCTATTTCAGCTCTAGGCGAATTTTGGCGTGACACCTTTCGTGACAGATGATTTCTTCTTTCGTTTTCGTCGTGATGCGGTCGACCAACGGTATTGCTCAAGTTCGACACTGCGCCGATAACGGTAATATAAAAATGAGATGTGAAGCACCACGATGAGACTCTTTTCTGCAGTCTGCTTCCTGTTTCTTTGTCCGCCCAGTGTACTTGCCTTGTCAACCACAGGACGTATCACCAACAAGAATCCAGCCGTTCGCCGTCGGCGCTTGGAACCGCCTTTTCCGAATGGTGCCTGTGGTGGAACCGTGGTGGTGATTCCACCCGAAGAGACGTTTGGCGTTGACGTCAAGCTAGCTGCTATCAACTTGGGGGGTGATCTTATTCTTCCTCCACGGCCCCTCAAAGTCTGGTTGCCTCCTGGATATTCCTCCGGGCATCCAACGCTTTACGTTCATGATGGACAGAATTCCATGGACGATTTGGAGAGTTGGACGGGCACCTCGTGGCGGCTCACGGGAGCCTTGACAAGAATTGCCGATCATGGTCTATTACAGGGTCCACTACCGGTGGTGGTCCTGTTGCCATCCATGGACGGCGATTTGTTACCGGGCATTCGTCGTCGTCACTTGGAGTATGGAGATTCCAACTTTCCCTTTGCCCAGGCCCACGCAGATTTTGTCGCCAATACCGTCAAACCCTTGGTGGATGCGAGATTTCGTACCAATCCATCGCCTCAAAATACCTTTGCTATCGGTTCCAGTCTAGGTGGACAAGCGTCCTTGCACTTGCTTTTGCGACATTCTCAGCTCTTTGGTGGAGCAGCCTGTCTTTCACCAGCATTTGGTCCCACTCTTATCCAAGAGGTTGCACGTTCGTCATCACTAAAAGACAAACGCATTTATCTTGATATTGGAGGTGACTTGAACGATGTCGCAGTACCTTGGTTAGATTTACTAGACCATTTAACTCCGGAACATTGGTGGAATCCGGGATACTTTTGGCTCGACACCCAACTACAATCAGGCGTGGAATCTATGAAACGAGCATTGGACAAGTCAGGGGTATCCTATCACTATCAAGAATTTCCGGGAGGACGACATAATGAACGTGCCTGGGCACAACGAGTCCATATTCCATTATTACATCTATTTGGAAACAAAGAAGGCCGAGGAATCCTTCAAGATAAAAATTCTGGACAATGAAGGGTCTCATTTAGACATTCATGTTCGCTGTCAGAGTACAATAGCGTTGTGGCCCACTCAGATCAGGTGCTCAGAACAAGCGCCGAATCAATGTCCTGAAGGACGCTGATGCGAGAACATCGATGCATATTTGGGTTCTCCTCCGGTCGATACGAGACAACAGCTGTTACTGATCAAGTTTCCAACAACTCCATACAATCGCTCAAAGGAGATTGTATGTTACTGGTCAGGATTTGTTGGCAGGTGTCACTTATACTCGTAATCTAAAGTTAATTTGGAAGATTTATATGCAACGCTACAGTTCCTGTTTCGTTCCCAACACAACATTTTCATCGGAGCAAATACCATGTTGTTAGTAGTAGTTTTTTTTTAGTAGTTGATATGAATCCATCTTCCAGGGTTCGAAGTGCAGAGAAAAATTTGTTGTATATATACAAGTACCCATAGTTATAAACATTCGAGTTCGCACCAACTTCCGGTAGTTAGGCTTTCATGACTGTGACTTTTTTGAAGAATACTTCTTCTGTTATGTTGGTAGTAAGATTTTGTTCTTGCCACTTCCCAATCGCATTTTGGTTCGTCGCTCTATCCAATTACCTGTAGAAATGTGTACGAGGTACGAGTGGCCCAGGTACCAACTTCACAGCTCCAATTCCGGAAGATCCGTAAATCCAAAAGAATGGATGCCACAAATCCGAGCTTCATTTCGTGATCAAGTATCCACGGGCCTTTTCGTTTCTTTCCCAGTTGTAAACTTTTTGAAATACGATGGGATATCGCGTTACAATGTTATTTTTACCAGTGTTTCTCTTGTTTCAATGTTGGATTGGGAGGCATGTCAATGCTGTACCTGTGTTGAAACAAGTCCATGTCATTCATCGGCATGGTGCTCGGACTCCATTACCCAAAAATCCCGACTCACTGCTAGAGCTGGCAGGGAGTACTTTGACTCCCTTGGGCCAGGAGCAACTTTATGAAGTCGGTGTGTGGTTACGCCAAAAGTACAATTTGAATGGACTGCTGGACGACTATAACGCATCCCAAGTGAGATTAGAATCAAGCGATCTAGATCGGACATTGACTAGTGCGAGCGCTTTGACGTTGGGTCTATTCCCCTACAAGGCACAAGCAGGAGATTATGGAGAGGCACTCTATGAATCCATATTGCCAGAAATGCCTGGCCTTCCGATTTATAGCATGCAACAGTTGAATGACATGTATTTTCGGGCGTACTATACTGGCAACTGCCCGGTGTATGACAACCGGCTAACAGCACTGTACGAAAGTGCCGACTGGAAACAAGTAGAGGCCGATAATAAAGACCTCCTGACAAAGCTGGCGTTGGTATTCCCAGGAGATGCTAACAATGAGGACAAAATCGTGAATGGGACTGTTTTGCTGAAGCAGTTGTGGAATTACTGGGACATTATCAATGTCGCGCGGACGGAATGCATTCCAAACGCAACAGTCTATGCCTGCACGTCAATGGGACCGGATGTCTACAACCTAAAGGATGCAGTAACGGATGACGATTTTGACAAAATTGAACGCCTCGCGGGTGCCGCCGAACTTACAAAGTTCAGTAATGAAACAGCAGGTAATCTACTTGGAAGTCAGTTGTTGTGGAGAATGTTGAACAGAACATCTGATAAGGCTGGGAAATTCTATGAGTATTCAGCGCATGCTCCGACTTTGTTGTCATTCATGAGCACCCTTGGTGGGTGGCCCAAGAACCAACCCTACCCGTTCTATGGAAGTGCCGTCATCATGGAGGTATACCAAGACACGGATTCCACTCAGGCAAAGTCCATTCGCTTCTTGTACAAGTCGTTCGTAAACACGACTGCAATCTACCTCCCAATGACCCAAGCAAACTGTGAACAATCATTTGATGGCCAAGCTCCGCCTACTACTGCAAGGACCAAGGGCCTTTCGCATTGCATGCTAGATGCGTTCCTAGAGTGGGCGACGTCCAACACCTTGATGACTCCAGAAAAGTGGTGCGATGCTTGCGAGAACGAATCGGCCGATCTTTGCCTTCGAGCCTTGGTAAACAAACAGACCACATTGGAACAAGAATCCCAATCTACTGCTGCTGCTAACGAAAAAGACAACGCTCCATTGATAGCAGGTAGCTTTTTTGGTGGGTTCTTCGCCGGTTTGATCATCATGGCAGCTGCCTTTTACATCAGCCGTCGCGGAGTATCACCCGAGAATGAGAAGAGCCCTCCAGAAATATCTTATGAAGCTGAAGAGAGCGCAGTTGCCCCGGCTGATGTTGAAAGCAAGGGTGTGCCTTCTGAAATCAATTAATTGTCCTCGATCAATAACTTGTAGAGTATCTACAACGAATTCGTAATGTGTAAAATTGGACATATTCAAATCGTCCTAACTAGTCTTGAGGCCCATGCTAAAAAATGAGTTTTCTAAGTTTGTTGTCCGGTCCTTGCAGGGGTGAGGTATCATGCAGCAATAGGTACAAGCCAATCCTGCTCCACTGTGCCATTTCAACAAGTGCGACGGTGGAAGAAGTTTCCTTGCATGCGTCTACTGATTCTCTTCGGATTGTCAACAGCGATATCAGCGCACTTTGACTTCAAACTCAACGTCATGCTCTGGTATGCTCACCGACAGGCCTTGTCGCGACAAATCAATGCCCGGTCTGGTTTCTCCTGGTCGCAAGCGCATTTCATACTTCAACAAGAGCATGGCAAGGAAGGCTCGGGCTTCATACTAAACTTGCGCCCTGGACACATGTGCGCTCCACCTCCAAACGGTCGCAAATGATTGGAAAGTTTGGTCCCTTGTTTGGTTAGAGCATCTGGATCCAAGAATCGATCGTATTGAAATGCTTCGGGGCTTTCAAAGATTTCTGGATCCATGTGCATCGAGTTAGGAAGAACCATGATCATTGTACCTTTTTCAATCATGTATTTGGGTCCCTTTGTTTCTTTGGGATTCAAGCAGAAGTCTTCTACTGCTTGCCGAGTCACAAACAGTCCTTGATACATTCGCAACGACTCAAAAAATGCAGACTGCAAAATCAGTAACTCGTCTAGTTCTTCCAAAGTAAACCACGTTCTACCCTCTTCGCGTTTTGTTGCCACACGCTCCACGGCCTCGGCGCATGCTTGATAGGCCTTTTGATCTTGCATCAAGTTGAGCAACGTCCAAAATATTGCTTGAATGGAATTTCCGACAATGGCCAGAATAACACCCAAATTGTTTCGGGCAATGGTATAGTTCACTTCATTCTTGAATTCTTGAGTGTTCTCAAATCTTTTCTTGAGTGTTTCACGACGTTCTTGTAGAAAGAGTGATTCCGCCGAGAGGACATGATCGGACATGAGCCAGTTGACCAAGGATCCTCGTGCTCGAACACAGTCGGGGGCCATAAAGTCGGGTGCGCCAACAAACAATAATCCCATACCCTTTTCAAATGTTCGTAGATCCTCCAAGCATTCTTTATCATGTGGAATGAGGTTCATACTCAGAAGTGGACCAGCTGAGGCACGAAAGACAACCCTGGAAGTGAATTGGAATAGTTTGTGACGCACCCAACCGGATTCGGATGGATCAATCAGATTATCCACCTCTTTCAGCAATACATCTTGACTTTGTTTCATTGTCTTGATCAGGGCATCATCCTTGAGTAAATGTTTATGAAACAGATTCATGATTGTCTTTTGTGAATTGGAATCATCAAATAGAATTTCTGTTTGGGCCTCGGTGAATCCAGTAACATTTTTCATAAAGCGCTTTTGTAGAGTTAGACCATCGAGTTGCTTCGAATCTCGAAAGATGAATGGAATGAGTTCCGAATCAGCAACGAAAAGACATTTATCTCCCATGATGGTGGCAGTGAATGCGGGGCTGCCAAGTTTCTTGGCAGATCTCTGAATAAAGTCCCGTATGAGACCCTTTTGGAATTCCATGGCCGACCCGATAAAGGGGATCCAGGAAGGCAAATGCGGAACCCGCTTGTACCCTGGCGGGAGCGACGACCTTCCATGGCTGCTCCACCAGAAGTACACCGAGGCTGTCACAACAGCAACGGCAGCGAACAAAATGGGAGGATCCGAAGTGTACTCGGACAATGCAACAGTTGTGGAGGTCATTTTGAATGCCAATGCGCGAATGAAGAAAATGATGGACAGTACCGGTACATACCTTGTATTCATACAAATCATGAACAGTAAACGGTTACTGCATACCGGTAACCGGTGGTTACCGGTTCCGGCAGTTACTCGTATCCCTAGCAGTAGTCAAAAATGCCATGAACAACTAACTGTTCTCTAACATAAAACTGTAAACACTTGCTGCACCAGCCTGGTGCCCCACCTTGGCACAATTTTGTAGAAGTATTACAGAGATGTCGGTGATGAGTGACAATGAAAAATTCGGGGCGGTAGTTGGACCTTGAGGTCGGACCCACAACTGGACGACACAAACATGTGGAATCTTTCATTTAGCAACATGTACCTGGTCCGATTATCGAAGTACCAGTTGTCAAGAAAGTACTTGAACAAGAGATCGACTCGGATGTTCATTCCCAACAGTAGACCTAGTTGAGTTGATGAAATGGCGAATGGCACTCGTAAGGCTGGAAACATTTTTTACAAAGACTACAAGTGAAAGTACAAACCTCTCGCTATTGTTCTTATCCGTCGCAATGGCTACCTCCAATTTTCTCCTCAAGACTCGCCTGCATTCTGCATGGTCCTTGGAATGCCGTTTCAGCAACTATGGAAATCATCATTTGGGTTAGCTCGAATGAGCATTCAAGTAGAAGCCCAATGGAGCAACTTGAGGACGTTCACATATCAAAGGCGTAGGCAGTTGTTTGGATTGAACAGGAAGCAGGTGCTTGAGGTTTAGGGGCAGCGCCGCGGACCAGTATTTCGGTGAAAGGAAAGCTGGTTGCAAGTTTTTATTGTCAAGTGACTCTAGAGCTGTCAGGAGCTTAGAGACGTCCATTGGTTTCATTTTCGCTTTGTTGTCGTCGAACAACGTTTTGAATTTGTTGCTCCATGTGGTGCAATTCTTGATAAATGGATTCATCGTACTGAAGTTTGAATTCTGGAAGACAACGATCGTCGAACGTGGCGATGGTGTGTCGTCGCGATGGTTTTAAGGAATCATGATCCCGATCGCATGGCTGTTGTTGTTGCTCTCCTGAAAAATCTGCTTGGTCATAATATCCCTCCCAAGACATATTCAAGGAATCATTGGACGAGGACGATTGTCTGGATCGGCGTTGTTGACGACGACGTCCACCACAAATGAAACGGATAAGAGAGATTGCGTTCATGATGCAACGTTGTAATGCTGTTTATTTAATGAATGACAAATTAAAGTATGATTGCTCAAAAATTTGTGGACCTGTTGATCGTTTTATGTTTCGTTTTTTGTGACACTGACTGTGAGAAGCGTGGTTCGTTGTGTTGAAAGCGGTCCGAGCCTGGACTCCGAAAACGGCTCTGCGGTAGGACTGTGTCATATGTTCAGAATACGGAAGAACCTCTATTCCTGCTTCGATGACGGTTCTGACGAGTGAATCCGAGTGCGATGAACCCGACGTGCGATGCCGCCTTATTTATTGCGCACCTTTTCGACACCATTCTCGGGCTATTGGACTTGAAGTCGGACGCGAAGTCTCTGAGAAACGTTTCGCGCTTTCATGTCCCGACATCCAGCTCTCTTAAGTACCAGTACCATGCATTCAACGACGAGAAACAGTATTCGGGGGATTCCTGCCCAGCGACATTCAATCTACCTGGTACAGAATGATCGCGCGTCGCAACTACTAGTAGAAGTTAGAAACGATGTCAATAATGAAACGTGCCGAATGGATATTTTGCATTTTGCGCTGTACAGTATTCATTAATGTTCGAAGTTCCAGATTCGACGAGATTGGACGTCGACAATCGCAGTTTCCAAAGAAACCCATCCACTTAAACACAACTACAAGTATATTAATAGCGTGTTGACCTCAAATATTTGGAGAGTTTACCAGGTGAAGACGGGTTCGCAATCTCCTACCCCATCAGTGTATTGGATTGCCTGTTTTTCCGTCTTTGGTGAGTAACACAGGATATAATTCAGGCCGTCGATCCCGGAATAACCCCCATGCAAGTCGGGCTTTTCGATTGGCCTCGGTGTCAATGGTGGCAGTCAGAATCGTAAAAGGGGTATCAGCCGAATTCGGTGAAACAGCATGAGCTACGAGGGCACCAGTGGCATCTGTAATGAAGGAACGACCATAGAAAGTAATGCGTTGCTTTTCTGACCCATCTGGATTCAGTAGTATTTCAGTACCTTGTCGATTGCTGGCGATAATTGGAATCAACTTAATACCGAGAAGTGAAATTATATTTGCTTGATTTGAGTGATTTTGTCTGCCACACAAGGTTCAACACACATGACTGTCTATGACTTACATTTGCTGCCGCATGTCCCTGCATGACTCGCTGCCAATGATCTGACGAGTCTATAGTCGGATCGTGCGGTTCGGTACCAATGGCAGTGGGATACAAGAGTACATCGGCACCCTGCAAAGCCATGGCTCGGGCTGCTTCGGGGAACCATTGATCCCAACAAATTGCCACTCCGACAGTTCCTACTTTTGTCTTCCACACTCGGAATCCGGTATCACCTGGTGAGAAATAAAATTTCTCTTGATATCCTGTTCCATCGGGAATGTGAGATTTTCGATATTTTCCCAAGATACTGCCATCGGCGTCCACCATGACGACGGTATTGTACAGCATTTGATTGTCTCGTTCAAAAAGCGAGACCGGCAAGACGACTCCGTATTGTTTGGCGAGTTGTTGAAATCGCTGAACAATGAAGCATTGTTCGACATTCTCGAATGCTAAATTTAGGAGGCATGATTCTTGGGATTGACAAAAATATGGTCCCAGAAAGAGTTCTGGAACCAATATAAGTTTGGCACCCTGCTCGGCCGCCGCCCTCACTGCTTTCTGTACAATGCCCCAAAACCCTTCGACTTCACTCGTCGGTAGCCCGGCGGCTGTGAATTGCACTGCAGCAGCAACATACGGCGATAGCAGACCTTCGTCTGGTATTGGATTGGAGATGACAGGATCCAATGCCGTTGAGGCTTCTTCTCGAGCGCGAAGATTCTGGAAGGCCCTGGAGAGGCCCTTGGGTGAGTAGGAATAAGAGCTACAGTTAGAGGCACCGTTCATGGTGAAAGTTTTGTCGAAAAGAAAATACATGCAAAATGCTACACGTGTAGTACCGGTAGCAGTTGGTCAAGATTGATGATTGATTTTTACAGTTATATTTATAACTGTAAATAACAGTAAGAATTCTGTACCAGGTATTCCCACAGGTACAAGTACCTGGTACCTGGTACAAGGTTCAGGTGCGGCCAATCAACCGATATATAAAAGTGGAACAGATGAGAGGTGAGCGGAGAGTGTGCGCTGGTGCGTGGGACAGCGGCTATTGATTTGCCAGCACTGGCTTGCTCCTTTGAACTCATGGGCGCCGGCCCCACCGTTGTACAGTAAAAAGGCAATAAAATCGAAAAAATATCGGTACCGAACAAGGAATAGTTTGTACTCCACCTTCTCCAAGGTCGGGCCTTTTTATTGTGAGGTGTTGCCTTTACAAATCATTTTGAGCCACCATGAACACAAGAAATTTGCACAAAGCATCAGATATATCACGTCAGGATTCAGAAGCTGACGAAGAAGACAGCCCGTCAAGTAGTCACGATGAGGAGGGCAAACTGGGCTTCAAACCAATTTACATCCGATGGATTATTTCCTACATTGAAACGGCACCGCTTCGGCAACGTTTGTTTGTTTTGCGAAAGTACTACGTTGTACTCTTGGTATTGCCCACTGTCATCTCGTTGTATTCCATTCAAAAGACAATTCAAACGAGAACTGGCACGCCAAGTCCTTTACTTCCTTGGCCACTTCCGAGTGAGATCCTTGGGCATTTTTTGCCGCCCCTGCCAATCCATGAACTCACAGTCAAACCCACTTTTGATTCACAATCAATATGGCCCTGCGCCACATTCTTTGCCGAAGTACCGTCGGTTGACGATCCGCTCTGGCCGCCACTCCCCAACGGCGCCAACGCATCGAGGAATCCAACCACCATTACCACTTGCGTACCTGGACTTGCCAAGGACATTTATGACGAATCGAAAGTCTCCAACTTTCTGCGGAGCAATCAGCTACAGCACGTTCGTGCTAACGAGCTACTCTTTTTGTTTAGTGACGTCAATGCTATCCTTGACGAAAACAAGGCAGAAGGCGTTATCATGACTGGAGAAAAATGGTGTGTCGATGTTCTCAAAAGTTTGCAAGATTATCATCCCAATCTGAAGATTATCTGCATCGGCGAACGCATCACTGCCGGGCGTGCCCGCAACATCTTGGCCACGGTCGCAATTTCGGATGTTTTGGCGTTTATTGACACTGACGATCAAGAAGAACCAGAACGGAATCTCGTGATTCAGCAACTCTTTGATTGTCATCCGAAACTCAAAGTTTTCATTCATTCAAACTACGGTACAGGACATGGGCTATATGGAAGACTTCGATACCACCCATATGATTCTCTAGTCGGTGAAAATGCTGAACAACAAGCTACTTGCCCCGACGAGCAAGAGGGCGTCGAAGTCTTTCGAGGCTTAGAACTCCATGAAATGTTGGACCATACGCAAGATGTTTTGAAATTTGGCATACGGACGGTTGGTGGGATGCGTCCCGGACATCTTGTGGTCAAGCGGGATGTGATCCGATACGTCAGGTCATCATCGGTATACAAAGGTCAAGATACACTTTGGTTGAGAGACATCATCTACAGTTACGGGCGACGTGACGAGACCGCTATGTTCATAAATCGCCCGCTCACTACCTACTATCAATCCAGCCATTCATTCAAAGTGAATGTCAAAAAGTAGGCAGAGACCAATAATGGTCCTTGGCTGCGGATCGCAAAACTGTTGACGCTAATGAACTTGCCAGCTCTACCCCCAACATCCTTCTTTGTGGAGAACTCTACACCAAGTACTGTTTGACACACAATCAAGGGTACATTGATGATTGGCTGATTGAGCTCGGACGGTGCTGCGTATCATGTTATAAAATTATCTTGCAGTGTCTCACACCATGTCATCAAACTTCATTTCATGGCATCTTGCATTTCACCTACCATTCTTCCAGCCAATGCTAATGGTCTCTACTTGACCACTATGAAAACAATGCTTCATCACCTTTGCTAGAAATTCATTAACTTGCAATGTCGAGCACCTCCATTTGAATTAACCAGAGACACTACCACTACCGGTATCTTCGCTCCCCGGCCTCTAGAAGGTACTGAAAGTATTCGAGAGCAGACAATAGGCTTATTCTTATTGTTTACCGTTACATGTTAAAGCAGTCCTATTCGGGAATGAAAGACCAGTCCCTCTTGCAATTTCGGAGAAAATCGAAATTCTGCGGACCGGCCGTTCTATAATGAATTCGGAGTGGCTCACATATGCACTTTTGAAACCAATGAGCGCCAGCCCCACAGGATGGCAATATTTTCATTTGAATAAAATCCGAGAAAGATTCGTGCCGTACAAGTAAATGTTTGTACTCCACCTACCGGTATGCAAAATGGCAACGTTTCTGGGGCGATGAGAGTTTCATTTGGGGTGTTGGATTTACAAATCAAAAATATTGCGACAGTAGTCATAGCCTTCCTGACACAATGAACACAAGAAATGTGCAAAAAGTATCCGAAATATCACGTCAGAATTCAGACGCTGATGAAGAAGAAGAATGCAGCCTGTTAAGTAATCAAAATGAGGACGACAAGCTAGGCTACAAACCAAGTAACATCCATTGGATTATTTCATACATTGAAACTTCACCGCTTCGGCAACGTTTGCTTGTTTTGCGAAAATATTACGTTGTGCTCCTTGTAATTCCTGCTATCGTCTCCTTGTACTCCATTCCAAAGGCAACACAAACGAGAACTGGCACTTCAGGTCCTTTGCCTCCTTGGCCACTTCCGAGTGATGCCCTTCCACTCTTTTTGCCGCCCCTGTCCCTCCATGAATTAACAGTAAAACCTGACTCACAATCAGCATGGCCTCGTGCCTCCTTCTTTGCTGAAACACCGTCAGTTGACGATCCGCTCTGGCCGCCACTCCCCAACGGCGCCAACGTATCTAACACCCCAACGACCATTTCGACATGCCTCCCTGGACTTGCCAAGGACATTTATGACGAATTGAAAGTCTCCAACTTTCTGCGGAGCAATCAGCTACAGCAAGTTCGTGCTAATGAGCTGCTCTTTTTGTTTAGTGATGTCAATGCCATCCTCGACGCAAACAAGGCAGAAGGTGTTGTGATGACGGGAGAACAATGGTGTGCCGATGCTCTCAAAAGTTTGCAAGATTATCATCCCAATCTGATGATTATCTGCATCGGCGAACGCATCACTGCCGGGCGAGCCCGCAATGTCTTGGCCACGGTCGCAACGTCGGATGTTTTGGCGTTTATTGACACTGACGATCAAGAAGAACCAGAACGGAATCTAGTGATCCAGCAGCTGTTTGACTGTCATCCCCAACTCAAAGTTTTCATTCATTCAAACTACGGTACAGGACATAGACGATACGGCAGAGTTCGATACCACCCATATGATTCTCTAGTCGGTGAAAATGCTGAACAACAAGCTACTTGCCCCGACGAGCAAGAGGGCGTCGAAGTCATTCGAGGATTAAAACTGCACGAAATGTTGGATCAGACGCAAGATATTTTGAAATTTGGCATACGGACGGTTGGTGGGATGCGTCCCGGACATCCTGTGGTCAGGCGGGATGTGATCCGATACGTTAGGTCATCATCGTTGTATAAAACGGAAGATACACTTTGGTTGAGAGACATCATCTACAGTTACGGACGACGCGACGAGACCGCTATGTTCATAAATCGCCCTCTCACAACCTACTATCAATCCGGCCATTCATTCATGGTGAATGTCAAAAAGTAGACAGAGACCAATAATGGTCTTTGGCTGCAGATCGCAAACTGTTGACGCTGATGAACTTGCCACCCCTCTCGCCAAGCATCCTTGTGCCAAAGGGCGATTCTTTTCGGTAGGCGACCTGTACTGGTAGACACGCAACACATTCACATTATGGATTGGCTGGTTGAGCTCGGACGGTGCTGCTTATCATGATATTGCAGTGCCTCTCGTGTCATCACACGTCATTTCATGTTATCTGGCATCTCGCCAACTATTTCTTCAAGTCCATGTTGGCCGGTCTCTACTTGACCGCTATAATTTTCCTAAAATAGAACGTATCATCACCGTTGCTAGAATTCTTTACCTTGACCTATGTCATGCAAGATTGAGCACCTGCATTTGAGGCCACTATGGTCACTTGCGCGAAGTCATCACCTACGGTAGGGCTTTGCCATCTAGAAACGGATTTATTCAAGGCATGGAAAGTATTCCTAACCACCCCTGAGCGCCGTCAACAGACTTGTGATCGCAAGTCATACTCGGAAACGAATGAATTGTTATCCGACGCCCTGGCGAAATCAAAAAAAACAAAACCATCCACTTGTCCTTCTTGGTGATTTGTCGTCATATCAAATCAACTGCCATTGGGACCAATTCTAGAAAAAAATCACAATAATGACCTTGTCAAATGCCAACTAGCCATTCCATTGATTCTTCGAACAATTCGAAACAAATAAGAATTCCAAAGTGGGATGCCATTCCACAATTCTTGCATGTGAGTGACAACAAAATCACTTTCGGGAACATCCCTTCGTTGTCGAAGTTGTACGGTCACAATCAACAAGGATTGTAATACCACTTGACCACCCCAATATTCTTGATACAAGGCATAGGAAAGTGCAATGGATTCTCCTTGGGGTAGGACATGGATACAACGGGGTGGAAGTTTGGATTTGGGGGTCAAAGATTGCAAGGCCCGAAAGGCTTCTTTTACTTCGTCGGGTCCATGACAGGTTGCGGCAGGATCGGTAAAGATGACTTGATCTCCCCATTGGACATGGCCGTCATTCTTATTGTTACTGTTGATGTTGTTGTTTTTTTGTTGTGCGTGATACCACGACCATAATACAACTTGGTAATGAATTCCGTGACATAATCATAATGGGGAGCATCAAAGACTTCCTTTTCGTGATGAAAGAGAATAGGTCGTGATGGTGATGATGATGATGTCGTTAGTACAGTGGCATTACCCACCGATGCCAATGTCAAGACGACCTGAGTTCCAACGGCAGCTACAATCCCCGATCGGAGACTTGCCATCATACTCGTCATCGTCCTTCCTTGGGAATGGAAGGTAACTTCACTTGTCGCAATGGAGAAGAATGGTGACCAACTCATGCCAAAGTGCGAGGTACCAGGTACCTCTGAATCTATTACTCGTACCGGTATCGGTACCTGGCAAAGGGCTGCAATGTGGGGTCAATCACGCGGGACACTGGATTTGATGACATTTGGAGTAGTTCGCAATTACCTGTACATTCTGGCACACTACTTGTCGATGAATGAGCCAACGTTCCATGTCAAGTCACCTCCTCCATGACGAATGTCGAGGCGTGGTGGGAAACAAGGGAAATGTGTAGCGTTGTTGGGATGGGCTGCTCTGGTGTCGCTGTGGTCGACATTTCGCCATGTCGACAAGAAGGATCCTTGGGGTGACCTTTTGGGGACTCAGAGTCAACACTCCCAGTCAATCCCACAATCCTTGTATTCCGTGCCAGCAGCACCAACATCTGCTTCACACTCACTGTCAGTTTCCAATGCAACGTCTAGTATCCGACTTGGAATCAACACAGCAGCAGTACCACTACCTTTTCATACCAGAACATTTGCTTCAAGACCTCGATCTCACCGTACCCCTTATATCAATTCGGAAGGATATCAACCGACGGGTGGGAAATTACCCTTTGATCCTGCCGACTCGTTATTCAGTCCACGTATGTGGCGTTTGGTGGATAACAATACCTGTCGGGAGGACGATGGGTACCAGCCAGAACCATGGCAATACCGTGCCCCCTATGCCATTTTGTTGGGTGCCATGAAGGCTGGGACCCATGCGGTTATTGAATCCTTGTGGGATCATCCATCCATTGTCCGGACGGGACATTGGGAATTGCATTTCTTTGATTCTCCTCGCGCCATTCGCAGTGATCGAGGAATCAATCGTTCGTTGAACTTGCAAAACTATGCCCAGGCGGTCCGAATCGCAGTGGGTCCTAATACGTCCGTCGAATCCTCCTTTGTAAACCATTATCAAGTCATGATTGAAAGTACTCCCAAATACCTGCTGAATAGTGATCGAATACCAGATTTTCTCTTGTGCGTCGTACCATGGGTCAAACTCATTGCGATACTACGAGATCCTGTGGCAAGGGCGGAATCGCATTTTCGATATTTGGATGAAAATCGAAGAGCGAATAACGAGTCCATGGTCGATTGGCACGGGTGGATTGAGGATGATCTACGGTTATTGGCAGGAGTTTTGAATGCAACATCACCCGAAGAGGAATATTACGAGTGGAAACGATATCAACGCACTCCCAACTCTCAACAAATTATAGGACGAGGCCTCTATGTGATATCCTTGGAACACTACTTTGCGGCTATGGATCGAATCAACAAATCACGGTCCGACTTGTGGGTGATGCAATCCGAACAATTTCTCAAGGCACGACAAGAAGAATATGATAAACTCTTGCGATTTTTGGATCTTCCACCGCACATCCTTTCGAATGCTTCGGCTGCTAGAGTCCATGTCACATCGAATGGGGCCATTCCCATGCCAGAATCGATTCAACAGCGGTTAAAGAAATTATATCAGCCATATAATGCACGGCTCTATACATTGCTTGCTTGGGAAAATGTTTGGGATTGATAGAACGTTGAATCCATTTTCTTGGTTGGTTTGGTCCGCTCTTGGAATTTCGATATTGTCCATGTCGTCATCAGACATCAGCACAGGACAGGATGGTTGTTCTGCTGTCTACAGGTAGCGGCGTTGCACTGACACTACGATTGCGCCGCACAATTGTTGGTGGTGATGCTGTTATTGTAAACAAATGTCATTCGCCCTTTCAACCACTGGGTGGCCTCTTGCCATCGCTCCTTTGGATGGCGTTCCGTAAGTACCAAGTGGTTTACCGTCTGAATACCTTGCGACTGATATGGACTACCCATCTATTTCGGAACCTGCGTCCTTGGTAATCCTCGGGATTTCGGCTGCGAACAGGATCGTTGTTGGGACCGTAAGGGATCTATACACGCTTACTAGTTTAATGATCCAAGCGAGTCTGACGAAAAAGTCATTGACAATGGACCTCTGCATTGTTAGATTCCCATGGACCTGGAACAGGTAAGGTACCTTGTAGCATATGGTACTACTTGTACCTATTAACTCTCACAGTCATGCTGATTCCGCGACCTGCCGCAAGGCCGTTGACGACTGGAAGAGGCCCAAAGAATATCCGCCACGTTAGGGCTATTGCAAGTTGTTGAGGCCTTCCGACCATTGAATTTCTCACCCTTCCCTCTGTGACATTATTCTTCTACAATAAAAAATCTTGGTCCTGCTTTTGCCAAACCAGCAAGAAAGAAATACCTGGTCCTAGCGCAAAGAAGGTGGCGGTACTACCGGTATCTAAGTCGCCATATTCGACGTTTCGTAGTGGAAACACACTTGGATTCACTATTTTTGTATCTCCAGGCAGAAGGATGATGACGCGCACCACGACTACCGTATCATGCCTGCATGCATCTTAGTAGCAAGAAGCTATGTTGCCTTGCCTGGTTGTCTTGTTCTTGTTAAAACGCAGTCCTGGCCAAGGTGGGGAAAGATGAAGCGGAGAGGGCAGGAGAAGCAAGGAGCGAGGAGTTGCTAGTAGTGAACTAGTAAGAGGCGGACCTCGTCACTGCTGCCAACAATGCCGCCTAGCAGTAGCAGTGGCTCCTAACGTATTGATTTGAAACATACATAGTTAGTACTAGTTCTATCCTTTTGGAATTAATCCTAGCTTGATGCCATATTTGAAAATGACACACCCCACACAAAAGTCAAGAAACCCCTCCATTCCCGATGCGATTGCTAAACCCCCCATGAAAGCTATGCCGACATAGTCATGGTTGGGAAAATCCAAGACATAGAATAATGATCCCAATCCAGAAAACATGATCCCACACATGGTCGCGAATTGTTTCGGTCGACCATGTCTTGGTTTGGGCTTGATAGGACTCGTCAAGAACGTCGCGATTCGACCTAAAACAGAGAATCGTGATCCAGCAAAGAAGCGCAATACAAAGTCAAAAAAGAGACCATAGGCAATATATCGACCCCACGGTACCCAATGAGCTGATATTGCAGAGAGGACACTACTGAGGCAGATCAAGATTCCCGTGAGGCGAATCACATGTGCGTTGACTGTAGCAGGAAACCAAAACAGTGGTTCGATACCAATTTTTGCCTTGGTGAGGAATTCTTCACATCGATCCGCTTGTGTCAGCTCCTTGAGGTATTCGTCTTGAAGTTGGCCTGTGGCATAGAGCTGGTTGACATCTTCAAAGCCACCCAAAAAGGCTCCCTGGACATAGATGACTGGTACTGTCGTGTGTCCTGTCCTTTGCTGGATATGCCTTTGTATGGCCTTGCCATCCGGGTGCATATCGAGTTCAATAGTATGTACCGATACACGCATTTGATGCGTCATGAATAGCTGGGCATCAATGGAGAACAAACACCACGTTTTTTGAAACATGACCACCGGATGTTCCTTGATCAATGTATCTACCCGTTCCTCTACTGTTTGTCCGTCATATACACTCAAGTCTGTAACGACAGTCACTGTCCCCTCATCGCGGTTCTCTCCTCCTCGTCGTGCCCCCTTGTTGCTGTTGTTTTTGTTGTTGCTTTGTTCTTGATCGTCACCTTCTTTCGGAATCATCTCTTGTTCCTGCAACTCAATATCTCGATGATGGGTGAGGTCAGTTTCACAAGTCTCTCCACTGCTACTTGGATCTTTGTTGCTAAAAGAACCATCCTTGTCAGTACTAGTACAGGGATCGGACGGTAGTTTGCAGCTTACAATGTTACCTGCAAAGTCAATGGTGGCACTCTTTTTGGCAGAGTGTTGTTGATCGATGATGTTGTTGCCGCAAGAATGATCGCAGTTCTCCTCGGCCTCGTCCTGCTGCTTGATATTCTTCTTGGTGTTATTGAATGGCATGAGGGATGCTTTCGTAGTGTAGTTAGTATGTAGCTACTTGTAGTAGTGTAAGTAGAAAGACAAAAGCAGCCAGGTGTAAGTGTCAAATATGTGCGTGTGGTGGTGTAATGAATATTGGACTGCCAAGCAAGGATCAGGGGGGCGAAGCCTAATAAATTGTGTGGCAGGTTTTTATAGCTACACCAGCAAAAAGTGTCATCACACTCACTTTTGGTATTTCCGTGGAATACAGACGCAATCCGAAGCGATGACAAAACTAAAACGCCCAAGGCGTTCGATTGTGCAATGTGATGTGTGAAGTCGATTATTATTGTTGGGTCCAGAATCTTCTCTTTATACTAATTTCCCCGCTTCGTAGTAGAAAATCTTCGAAAGGCCTAGCGTATTCGCATAATTGGACCCCTTCCGACGGGTCCATGGTACAGAAAATATTCGTGTTTGAACTTATGTGTGGTGGGACATTATATTGTACTAACGTATTTATTAATAAGGCTTCTCGTAATAGTCAAACGACTTCGGATGGGCTTGTTTCTCTAAGTTGGGAATGAATTGCAAATGGCGAACATGGTTCATCATTGATATCCGAGATTGTCAACATTGAAGTGTGACAAATCAAGAGGGGAAATGGCCCCACGACCAAAGAATATACTAGTTCCAGTAGCGTTTGTTGTTTCGTACTTTGGCAGTGTACCTGGGTAACGGTAAAAACTTGTATTTTATACCTTACATACTCATTATATCTACCGTAGTAAAGGACTTCCCAACGGTCGGAGTCAGAGTAGTCGTCGCTTCGAGCCCGGACCTCTCCTCCACCAGGCCGGTCAAAGGAATCCATCCAGCTCGGGCGGCCGCGATGGTTGTGCTGTGTTTGTGCAGTTGTCGCCTGTGTGATGATTCATGAACGTTGGACACTCATTCTTCATCACCAATTCACAGTCAGTGTTCATTGTCAAAGCACTCCTTGGTACATTACAACAATTTTTTTACTAGTACAGTAGTCATGGTGAGTAGGAAAGTGTGTGTGCACATGAATCCTTGCCTTGTTTTGTTTTCCTCGGGTGTCATGGCACTGGTAGTGTGTAGAGTGCGATCTCTTTCGGCTCTCCCATGAGGGAATCGGATTGACGGATTGTCATTTTTGTTTGTTTTTGTGTCCTTTCCTTTGCCTCATTTCCTTCCCTTCCCTTCATGTCCTCTATGTGTATTGGTGGAACTACAACAACAACAACAACAACAACAACAACAACAACAACAGCCCAACATTAAGAGACGATTTGCGGATGACGATCCATCCTCGGATGACGACGATGATGATGATGATGATGACCAGGAGGAAGAAGAGCCTCAATATTATCGTGGAGGTGGAAAAGGGATCCGAATGCCCGGTGGCAAGGGTATGGGAAAGCAATTACGTCCACCTACTGCGGCGGATTCGTCTGCGGATGATGACGACGACGATGAGGATGATGATGACGATGATGACAATGAGGAAGAACCAACTCGTGTCGTCCAACGGGGTGGAGGAAAGCAACTTCGTGCATCGGGGGGGAAACAATTGCGCGCACCGTAAGTACCATTCCTTGTACATTTGATGAGTTAGAGGAGAGCCTTGATTGTCAAACAATGGAACTGCTTCCGGTACTCTTGAAATACTATAAAAACTCACGCACTTGTCCCCAATGCAACCTACAGCCAAGCACAAGAAGAAGACAGTGATGATGATGACGATGAAGAAGAGGAGGAAGAAGACACTGCACCACCAATTCGACCGGTCCAGCGTGGGGGTGGCAAATCCTTGATGCGGGTCCAAGCACCAGAAGAGAATGATTCCGACGATGATGACGACGAAGAAGAAGAGGAAGAAGAAGCCCCAGTAACTCATGTGGTGCAACGCGGCGGAGGCAAGTCCTTGATGCGAATGCAGGCGCCGGATGAAGATGACGATGATGAAGACGATGAAGATGAGGTCGAACCAGCTGCACCACCAACTCGAGTGGCTCCGGTGGTCGGTGGAGGCAAGTCATTTCAAGCTGGTGGTAAGCAATTGAGAGCACCTGCCCCGCAAGAGGATGAGGAGGAAGAGGATGATGACGACGATGAAGACGAGGAGGAAGGAGACGAACCAGTTCGAACGGTACAACCATCAGTCGGAGGAGGGAAGACATTGCGATTGCCCCGCGGAGGTAAACAGCTTCGCGCACCGGTGGCAGCGGACGAAGACGACGATGAGGAGGAGGAAGAAGAGGAACCAGTCCGACCTACTCCTGGCGGTGGAAAAATATTCACAGCACCTCGTGGTGGCAAGCAGTTACGTGCGCCGGCACCCCAACAAGACGATGAAGAAGAGGAAGACGATGATGAGGACGACGAAGAAGAAGAAAAGCCAGAAGGGGGTAGAGTTGTTCGCGTAGCACAACGCGGAGGTGGCAAATCATTCATGCGCATGGCAGCCCCAGAGGAACCAGAGGAAGAAGAAGATTCTGACAAAGAATCTGACCAGGAGAAACCGAAACCAGCCCCGGCACCTGCGCCTGCCCCTCCCACCAAAACGTCCGATAGTGCCAAGAAAGACACATCTACTCCCGCTCCAAGGCCGGCTCCAGTTCGAGGGGGGAAACAACTGCGACCTCCAGCTAAGAAAGACAGCGAGGACGATGATGATGATGATGACGAAGAAAAAGATGACATGGATATGGATTCCGAGGAGGAAGACAAAAAGGAAGCCCCTCCTGCGAAAGCTGCACCCAAGGCAGCGGCTGCAGCCAAAGCTTCAAAGCCAGCTACAGATTCTGATGCCATGGAAGAGTCTTCCGATGAAGAAAGTAGTGATGAAGAAGCAGAGCTCGACATGGAAACTTTTGATGCACAGCGCTTGGTCCAAAATGACGAGGATCAAAAATATCTTGACTCGCTACCTGAAATCGAACGTGAGGCGATCTTGGCAGAGCGATTCGAAAAACGCAAGGCCCAAATGGATATGAAAAAGGCATTACGAGAGTCAAAACGAAAGGAGCGTGAAGAAAGGGCGGCATCCAAGCCCCAAGATTCAAAAAAGAAAAAGGCAACACCTGCTAAAAAACCTACGGCGAAGAAAGCAAAGGAAAGCAAGGAAGAAGATGCTGACGAAGAGTTGGCCAAGTCATTGGCTGGTAAGCGTGAATCGGGTCGAAATAAGGATGCTAGTGGCAACAAGGCGCAAAAGGCAAAGGCTCTTGCTGCCCTCCGAGAGGTAAGTCGATTTCACCAACAAAAGTTTTGGTAGAATCACCTGGGATTCGGACTTGACCTAACACTTCCTCGCTTGTCCTACCAGGAACGTAAGAAAGTCACTCGTAAGGACAGCGACAGTGAATCGGATTTTGGAGATGACGACGAAGATTCCGATGATGATAACGAGGACACTGGGCCTGCTTTGAAGCCTTGGCAAAGAAACGCTATGGAAAGGCGCTCTTCTTCTCGACTGGATCAGGTCGGTGATTCCGACGACGAAGATGATATGAAAGAAGAAAATGAAGAGGTTGCTGCAATTGAAGCTGGACGAGCCCTAGTCGAAGCTGAGTTGGAGGACTATCAGAAGATTACTCTACCGCGTCGTCGTCTTGGACGATGGTGTAATGAACCATATTTCAAGGAAGCCGTCATGAATTGCTATGTAAAGCTATTTATTGGAGAAAACGATCAGGGAAAGCGTTGTTATCGACTGTGTAAGATCGTTGGTGTTGGTACTACCAAACCGTACCAACTTCCACCTGTGAAAAACCAGAAACCTGTAAGTATTACTGTGAAATGCACCAAGCGAGTCTGTGGAAGCAACCATCTTACAAATCTCCCACTTTCCTACACTGTACAGGTCTCAACGGACAAAATGCTAACGCTCAAGTTCGGAAAAAATTCGAGAGACTTTCCGATCAGTCTCATATCCGATGCCAAGCTTGACGAATCTGATGTCAAGCAGTACGTCGAAGCTACGAAGGCAATCCGACAAAGAACGCTTGGCAAAAAAGAAGCCAACAAGATGCGACGTCAACAAGATAAACTTGTGAGCGATTATGTCTATACGACCGAGGATATTGAAGCCAACTTGCGTAATCGTAAAATGACTGGGGAGAACGCTGCAAATCTGGCTTTGGAGCGGACGCGTGCCGCTATAGCCGTGCAGGGTGCCAGGGCGGCTTTGAAGGATGCTACGTTCCAATTGGCAAGTGCTAAAGAAACCAACAATCTCACAGAAATTAAGGAATTCGAACAGGCCGTCAGAGCTGCGGAGAAGATGCTTGAAGCAAAACTAGGAGAGGAACAGCAGGTCAAAGATCGCGTTAAAGACCGCAAACAGAGACTTACTGGGCGCAGCAAAGATCAGAAATGGGCCAAAGTCAACAAGCGTGCCTTGGAAATCAACCAAAAAGTAGACAGAGGAGAAATGGTTGCGAAGCAGGAGAGCAATGAAAATTCTGGTGCGAAACAATCTTTCAATCCATACGCCCGTCGTAAGGTTAAGCCCAAGATCTTGT
Source organism: Nitzschia palea (assembly GCA_019593585.1). Classification (NCBI taxonomy): domain Eukaryota; phylum Bacillariophyta; class Bacillariophyceae; order Bacillariales; family Bacillariaceae; genus Nitzschia; species Nitzschia palea. The sequence goes on along the minus strand of SWEM01000036.1, from coordinate 64,345 downwards.
GGGAAGTCGGGCAAACAGAGGACGCGGAAATGGGTGAAGCACCCAAGGATGGTGACACAATGAAGGGTAAAGCTCTTGAAGCAGAGAATGGTGGTGACAAGGAAGGCGATTCAACACCAGCCCTTGTACAAGAACAGCAACACAAGGCCGCTGCGTTGAGCCAATCCCATCAGTTTGCCATCGACGAGGAAGTGCTTGCCCAGTCGTCATATACAAACGGCATCGCCGGGCTTGGAATGAAGAGGCCTGTCAATACTAGGGTGCGCAAGGGGTTGAGCCTGTCAGAGTATCAACAACGCAAGGCAGTGGGTACACTATAAAAACATAATTCTATATACACCTCCGTGTGTCATATGGTAGATGACCTCAACCATTCAAAAGATACAGAAAAGTAAATTGTCCTAGTTGGCAAGGGCTTCCTTGACCAAATCCAACACGGATTGCCTTTCTTCATTGTCAAATAGTGCTTCACGGAAAGGATACTCAGCGTCCAAGTCGCCCTTGGTCAACATTTTTCTTTCCAGACAGCTGCCGACTGTGATCGTGCCAATGGCACCGGTTTTCAAATCCACAAAGATCAATTCATCTTCGGGATTTCCGTATTGTCGACTTTTGAGCATGACTTCCATCAAACCAATATCGTACATAATATCCCGAAAGCGCACAAGCTGTTTTGCAAAATTGTCGATTTCGTCGAGTTGCTGCCGATCCGCGATATGTACGAGGTCAGACGATTCCTTGAGTGATGTCAAGACGTCGTGACAGTGATGCAACCTTTCATGTTCTCGAAATCCATCGCGAACTAGTACAGCTCCTAAATGAAATTTGGAGTAGCCCAGTCGCTTTTCGTCGATTGACCTAGACGGAATCAAATCTCTCTCTTGTTCCATGACTTGCACCAAAGACTTGTTCATTTCGTTCAAAGCATTCCGTCCCCGCACAGTTGTTCGTTCCAGACTCAAGTCTCCACGGTCGACAAAGGTCTGCAATTGTGTCACATACTTATCCAGTGTCTTTACTGTACCTCCAAAATCTAGATATTGTTTTTCAGCAAGTGGAGCTCCTTCCTTGGAGAGAAACGCCTCGAAGCAATTCAAGAAGGACGATCTCCACAATTTGAAAGAACGATATGAAATAACTTGAGCAAGTTCCAATTCGATTAATGTCTTCAAAGTTGAGTCGATTCGTAAGGGATTGTTGGTTAGATCCAAATCCGATGGCATTGATACCCCAGTGGATGAATGCCCCACCAAGGGATTATTGGACTGTCGTCGACTAGAAGTACTACCAGTAATAGCAATTTTTCCTTGGTCCAACGTATCCCGGTCACATTGTCGCGCCAGAGACGACAAGGACTCGCAAGAGTTTCGTGATGAGCTCGATGTATCAATGTTAGGATCGGAGGATGCGAGCGGTGGTCGTGGATAGATGAGCCTACCAGTAGGAGCCTGACATAGTTCTGATGACCTCCGCGATGAAATCTCCGAGGGATGTTGTTGACCCTCGACAGGCCTCGTCGGCACCGAGTTGGTTGATGCTCTTCTGTAATAGGAATCCGTCATCGCCTTTAAAGATATTTTCTCTCTAGCCTCTCCCTTGAAACCGACAATCCTTGCTGCGTGGGTGGGTGAAAGTCTAACAGTAAGTTACTTGGTGACTTTTATGGCACGTCCTCGTAAAGTTGGAAAAGCATCCATCAAGTTTTGATTTTATGTGGCAGTTGAACAAATTGCCGTTAAAAATACCTATGTAAATTGGTCGCGTTCTGTGCAACGGATTCCGGTCCGTATTGGGGTCACGGAGAATGTCGACACGAGATTAAAAACTGAGTTGCCAACCTTCAAACGAACACATGAAGTTTACAAGTAGAGTTAATAAAATGTGCACCACTTTCATTTGCACCTCTCGCAAAAGTTCCTTCCCAAACGATAATACCAATGATGACTGACGAATATACCAACAATACTGCTGGTATGGTTGGCAAAAGTCGCTCCATTGCGGTAGGCAAAGGTATAAGAGTCTCGCAATTGACGACAAACTTTAGTAGTGGCAACCATAATAATAATGATGAAGGGAATGAACCAGTCAAGTCGCCGACTGGAAATCCACTCAAGTACGACCCCGAGTTGATACTGTTGATTGAAAAACTCGAATCGGTCCAATCCTATCGGCACTTTCGCCGTTGGAAGGCTTCCTTTCTGAAAAGGTTTCGTCAATTTTTGGACGAGTATGGATCCGTTCCAGCACAAGCATCGTATGAAGATTACTCTCAAAGCATGGAAGGCCTCGAGCAAAAACTGAATCAAGTACGGAAAAGCATGGAGGATGGCAACTTGACAACCGAAAAGACCACCGTCAAGGGAAGAAATACTCTGAATGAAATGATCAACACCATTACTCAAGTTACGGATGAAATAGAATCCTTGATTCCTGCCACCAAAGCCGAGGAAAAGCGGAAACAATTTACCAAGTATCACTTGGGTGCCGTTCTGATTGAAGATGCGTTTCAAGAATATGATCGCATGTTACGATGTAACGAGAAACGAAAAGAGTTACTGGCGCTAGGTTTGGATCGAGTAGCGGATCGACAACAGTTGGATGCTATGGAACGATATGATCAACAGATTGAAAAGTTTGTGGATGTGATGCATGATCTTGGCTTGCACGAAGTCATGCTCAAATGTCGGCAATTTTTCGGTGGAGTTTTAGATGAAATTGTCTTGTTGGATCCCAAATCGGGTGCCGTAATAGAGCTTCCAAGAGAGTTATTGTTCAAGGGAGGAATTCTCACTTCGTTTCGAGACAACTTGGGACGTGAATGTATCCAAGAGGAAGAACGACAATGGACCGAAAAGCTGAAACTGATTGAGACGCTGCAATCGAAATTCGATGTTTAGTGATGACAGGACGCAGGGGGTTTGCAATGAAAGAGTTTGAGAGTCCCATGTCCATGACGTTACTGTGCGTTTCGTATGAGTTGCGTTCGATTGCATAGTAGTGACACATCCTTGTTTGTGTTTAGTTGCCATCCATTTGCTTCCCACGTGGAAGTGACCGTTGCTGCATTCATTGGAGAATGTATCAGTGACCACCGCTGGTATCTGGTAACGAGTGATAATACATTGGACTGTTATTACATGTTACTCCGGTGTACTAACATAGTACTTGACTGATAGACCGGGTCGACTCAAGTTACAGTTTCATCCTGGTACTTTTGTACGTTGGAAACAGCAACAAATCCATACCGGATGCCGAAGGCAGAATTGTCCTCAACCAAGCAAGACCTTTTTCCAACTGACCAAACGAGACAGAAAAACAAACTCATGATGAAAGTGCTACCGGTAGTATGAAACAAAGTGCTACACTCGAGGCAAGCACGACAGATTGTACAGTTCCTTTCCCATCAATTTCGTCGTCAAGAAGAGCTAACAGTAAATATCTGACGCTGCTACGATTTCGTGTATTTCCCTTTCTCGTCGTAGTGTTCTTTTCGGTTACCACTGGATTGTCCACGACTTATCCACTCAAGGCAGGAAACAATCATCGTCACTTTAACACAAACGGTCTTCCATTAAAGCATTCGGGTCCCCTTGCTACGAAGCAAGTTGTCGAGGAGACTAGGAACCACGTGCCGATTGCAACGTCAGTTGATCAAAGCATCGACACTACCGACAGTGTCATAGCTCAGACTCCAGAGGAGCCAAAATTGAAAGAGGATCAAGAAGAGGATACAACACAAACCAACGATACTGACGACGAAAAGGAGACTGAAAAGGAAAAGGAAAAAGAGAAAATGAATGTCCCTGATGATCAAAAGTTTAAGGATCGGATTCAGTCCTCTATTCGCACGGTTCAAAACTGGGAAACGGTGGAATGGCTCAAGGCATGCCGTGAAACGATTCCATGGGAGGATTTGAGAAATGCCACTGGTCCATATAGTCGACCCGAACAGGATAGACTGCTCGCCGATGATTCCAATGCGCTCTTCTTACAACGTTTGTGTCGATGGTTCCCCAAATTCATGACCTGGGTCAATGCACCACCGTGCGTCAAATGTGGCTGTAAGGAATGTGAAATGAAGACAGTTCGAGGAGCAGAGACTGACGAGGAGAACGAGGGAAATGCCAAACGAGTAGAAGGTAGGTGCAGCAACGATTCAGGAGCTTTGTGGAAGTGCATGCCATGGGTATGACGATCGTCACGGCATCGCTGATATATTCTGTTTCTTCTTCTTTGATTCTACTTGCAGTCTACTATTGCCCAGAATGCAAGGAAAATACAACAACGTTCCCTCGATACAACAAGGCCCGTAAACTTCTGGAAACTCGCAAAGGTCGCTGTGGAGAATATTCAAACTTGTTTGGATTGTTCTGTCGAGCCGTGGGTTTTGAAACCCGCCTTGTTTTGGACTTGAGTGATCACTTATGGACTGAAGTAAGGATTGGAGATAACTGGATCATGGCTGACTCTTGTGAGGGAGTTATTGACAAGCCCAGCATGTATGAGTATGGCTGGGGCAAAGATGGGTTGTGCTACATGATTGCCATTGCATCAGATCACGTTGTTGATGTCACACCGCGATACACTCGAAAGTTCATATCCGAAGACTTTCAAAACCGTCGACGTTCCCACACCACAAGTGAAAACTCTACTACTCGAGTTCTTGAGGAACTCAATAGGGATCTTCAACGTAATTCAACAAAGAAAGCGATTGAGGAACTCGATGAGCGTTTAAGGCTCGAGGAAGCCGAACTGCAACTATGCAAACAGGCGACAGAGTGGACACCTCAAGAGAAATATGGAAGAGGTCGCATAAGTGGGTCCTTAGCTTGGAAACAATCTCGCCAGGAAGCCGGAAAAAGTCTTTCAAAGAATGAACATCAGGCCGAAGGAAAATCCCGGCAAATTGCTGGCTTTGAGATCGAGCCTTTCCTTCCGCCAATCTCAAACACGTTATCATTGAAAGTACGGCCAAGTCCTTCCGGACGTCACGACGGGATACTTGTTGCAGGAACTGCATGCGCTGTTGGGGAGGCTGACTCGATTTCCGTTGTAGTCGTGGATGAAAGTTGTCTTGGATGCATCCTGCAATCACAATCATTCCTTACATGGACAGATGCAAACGATTTCGTGAACCGGCTACCATCGGAACGAATAGTGCTCATCAACGGAAAGTGCGAAGAAGATTCAAAAGCGAAGTCATTTCAAATGGAGCGACTCGGTGGCTGGATCCGCGACGATATAGTCGCGAAAGGTGTGGCATTCATCGGCCAAGTTGATGCTCAACCAGACTGGGTATATTGCAGCACACTTGAAAACTGCCCACCTGAAGGATACGAAGTTATAATACAAGCAACTCCTTCCCAACCACCGATGAAACTGCGGACAGACAGGCATACCATGCCGTCAAAAGTGGCAGGTCGCTTACCAGAAAGCGTCATGCCCCTGAAAACGCAAGTTCTCGCGTCGGAGGAACAAAAGAAGATTGCCATTTCTTCTTTTTTCCATTCCTCGAGTAGTCGATTTGCTGCGTATACCACTAAAGCTGGTTCCCCCATTTATTTTCTCGATTCTGCGTCCTATCCCCTGGTCAAGTTGGATGCTCACACGCTTCAAGCCACGACGAACGGAAACACGTGGAGTACTTTTCGCTTCTTACCAGAGCCACTCGTGGGCGAGGACGACAACAAGGCAATGGTCCAGGAGACTGGTGTAAAATTACCATCCTACGACGTTCCGTTGGAAACAAACTTCTTCGCTGCTACACTTGGGACGCAGTTACTCTGTAACAGCACAACCCGTCTTCCTACACCAGTCGCACTTCACAATGCTCGCTTGGTTGGTCTTTATTTTTCAGCACATTGGTGTGGCCCATGCCGTTCATTTACGCCGATGCTTGCTGAGATGTACGCCCATCTCAAAGAGCAACGTCCAACGCATGGTCTAGAAATTGTCTTTGTTAGCTCAGATCGTGATGCCAACAGTTTCTCACAATATTTCGGCACAATGCCATGGCAAGCCGTTCCGTTCGACCAAATTCAAATGATCAAGAGCGCTTTAAATATGACATACGGCGTTAGAGGCATACCCTCGCTGGTTGTTTTGGATGCGGTCACAGGGCAAGTGGTTGTACCTGCAAACGAATCAAGACAGGCTGTAAGCATGGCTTGTCGTGGTGGTGAGCAACATATCGAAGCTCTGCTGGACTCATGGCTGGACCGTGTTCCTATGGAAACCAAGGAAATTCTGTCGATGCTGGAGTTATCTTGCCAGGACAATGATCTGAACCAGACGCTGAAAGAAGATGACAAAGAAAATCCTTATCTTTTGAATGTGCCAAAGTCGGCGCCTCCACTAGATGCTGCAGCTCGCATAAAAGACTTTTTTGAAAAGCTCGTGGCGGAAGGCAACGATCCAACCTCCGCGGCGGCAAAGGCAATTGGATTGGTGGCCGATGAGCAAAAATCAGGTCGCAAGTTTAATCCAGGACCTTTGGACGGAAAAGCTATCAGAAAGGGACCCATTGTTCCAGCGAGTGGACTTGACGAAGCCATGGCGCAAGTTGTCAAGAGTAACTCGCTTCCCGTGGTTCGAAATGCGTTCACTATTCTAATGAAGTATTTGGCTAATGCAACATCTGAACCCTGGTCTCCCAAGTTTCGGACCTTCAAACTAAGCAACAAGGTAGCGGACCAGGTTGTATGCCTCGAAGGTGGGCTCACTTTGATGCAAGGTATTGGTTTTGAGATACATGGGACAAGCCAAGAATTCAAGGCCAATGTGCCAGTTTCCGTGGATCTCGAAGCAACAACTCAAAGGCTAACGGAATTGATCAAAGAACTTGATGAAAAACACTAGACCACCCCTCCAACTCTCCTCCTACATAAAAATAACGGTATCTTCCCAATTTGACAGTATGATCTCGAACATTTTGCTATAGTCCGAGTTCCCTGGTTTCAGCGTATTAACTTATGTACTAACAGCAATAATGGTGTCATCTACGTATACCTACTTCCAGTTAACAAAAATCGACGAATGCGGTCCCTGATGCTTTATATAATGGAGAAGAGATGGGCAACAGATGTCCAGCGATTGCACATAAGTGAGTTTTTCCACAACAATTCGTCATCTCGCTCACGTACTAATTGGAGGCCAACCTGTCCCTGCAGCCTGCAGCTTTTTCAAATGGTTTTCGATATCACGTGGATGGCAATGCCGAGTTCCACAGAGGCAGTACCGTGCGAACGTCGTGGATTCACACAAGGCTTTTTTCGTCACCCACACGGTCCACTCCCGCATCAAGTTCTTCCAAGGTTCACAAAATTCGATTCGTCTCGTCGTTCACTATGAACTCCACTGCTATTCATCTTAACAATGCTGCCATTGACGCCATCCATGAGGGAAACCTCGCAGGCGGATTTAATATCTTATTACGGGCTTGTGCCGATCAAAATCGTATGAGTAAGAAGGATAATGAGGAAAATGTCCATCGAGTTCACACAAACCACGCTTCACCGCGCCAAACAGGCCTTGAGCTTGTCCTTGATTATGTTTTTGAAGATTGCTCTAATCTTTTGTTCCTTCCGGTGGTTCAAAACGACAGAACTTCATCTGTTACGGTGTCTCCTTGTCTCCAACAGAAACTCAGTATGCTGAACTTAAAGTTCTTGAAAATTCATGCGTCGTTGCCCAATAGGCAGCTTGATAGCATGTGTCGGTGTGGAGTTTCATGGGTGCTGGGATATAAGTAAGTTCTACCTATTCTCTCTTGTTGTTGTATTGACTTGACATTGTGCAATCCTTTTCTCTAACAAATTTTATCATGCAAACGTCACACAGCCTGAGTATTCTTTGCGCTTTTGTTGGTCTTCGAATACCTGATTCGCGATCTTACTACTTGAGAAAGTCGTTGGCATTACTAGGTCCAATTCATCGAACAATTTTGAAACGACGTTCTACGTCATTATTCTGGAGTACATTGAAACTATCCGTGCTGAACAACTACGCCCTTGTGATGAAGGAGTGCTCCCTGGACACACAAAGGGTGGTACTAGCCATGGAAATATTACTGCAACGAACAATCGATGCCAAAAGAGTGGAACCAGTTGATGCGTCCATTTTCCAACGAAATTTGGAGTCGTTACAACAACATCGATTCGAATGTACAATAACAGTTGCATCGGCAGCCTGAAGCTATTAAGACTACCCTACTAGATCATTCCTACATGACACCTTTTTAGGTACTACGTTCAAGTGCATGCATGTGAAGCGTTTGGTTTCTCGTGTTGTTTATTTTAATCGACGGATGTCGCGAAAGGTTCTTTCGAGGGTTCAAGATGATGTGATGTTCACAGCAGTGAGAGAGAAGACAGGAAGATTTCCGCTCGGCTGTCCATTTCGTTTGACCACTTTTCTATGCGGCACGCCGAAGCGACGAATGATGGCGGTTCTTTATTGCCCCATGAGGGGCTTTTTATATTCTACGTCGCAACGAATTTCGCTCTCTTGCGGCGATGCTTACGTGGTACCTTTTTCTTAACACAAATGCAATGAGAATCGAGCGATGCAGTGTTGGCACTTTAGTAACGTGACGCATGTGCACTGCTGGCGGCAACTTTGGTCTCGCAATGTCCAACTTGCAGTGAAGAGCGGGGGTCAAATCGGTCGACGACGGAGGTTGACCCGTTTTGATTCGCTGTAATAATGACGTACTAGTACTGTACTGAAAAGAAAAAAGAAGGACGCAACATACCTATCCTAGTACCGCTATCACTATATGTTGTTACTTGGTACGAGGATGTGGCATGCATTTTACCATAATAGATAATGGAGTTACAAGCACTTCACTGAAGCTTTTGTTTGAGGATGAAGAGACGTGATTACATATTCCTCGTCGCGTTGAGTCAAGCAAGGTTGAATCTGATATCACTGCCAGTCTCTGCGTTTGGTGTGAATTCTCGGTGTGGAGAGAGTCGAACATACCATGAATGGCAATACCTTTGTTCGACGTCGCGCAACGTACTCGATAGCGAGCGCAGCAAACGGTCCATCAAGTTGTCCAGAAGCGGCAAATATGCTTCCCTCATTTCCCGGAAGCTCCCCCTATCTCCTGACTGGAGTCTTACCGTTTGGGAATGGGAAAATCCGGCACAAGTGGTAGAATCGTTTTGGGAGGCACAATCTTGTGGACCCGACCGACGGGTAGATGTCAACCATGGAAGACTTTTAGATCCCTTCGGTTTGGTATCGTGGCCTGGTTCGGTCGTGGCTGCACAAGAACTCCAAAACCAGCAAGCCTTGGCTGTTCAAGAAAAATCTATCTTTATCTGGGGAGCGGGTGTTGGTGTAGAAGCCCAGGCCGTGGCAGAATTGGGTGCCAAGAAAATCCTAGCCACGGATATACATCCGACGACGCTGCAACAATTGGAATTGGGCATTATGGAAAATAATCGTATTCAAAACAAGGATATTGTCCAGACACAAATCTTTGATTTAATGGCGGAGACACCCTTCCCAATACTTTCCGCAGATTTGGTGGTCGTTGCCGATGTTTTATATAATGAACACCTAGCCAGTCACGTCGTTCGTCGGGTAGTAGAGTATTGGAAACAAAATCCCAAGGTGAAAATTCTAATCACGGATTCGCAACGATTTGTGGACATTATGAAGGGTTTACAGGACGGTTTCTCGAAGGCAGTTGGAAATGACAACATGACGCTACAAGTAGGGGGGACGCCACACATTCGTTGTACCGAGGAGACTCTGGTTGCCTTCACCGGGTCAGGAGTATGTATCGACGAGGATCAGACCTACAATGTCAAGGTCCGAAAAATTTGGATCGGTTTAGAATTATAAGCAAGATTTTACTCTCTTGCGCTGTTTTTTTATACAATCTCCATTTGAACAATGAGATATTTTCCACTGCTACCGGAGAAGGGAGCGGATATGTGGGTGAGGCAATGGCGATGAAATGGGAAAGTTTCTTTCATTGCGCATCCTCACGGATCTGTCATTCGAGTCATCTGGGTCTTCTACAAGTGATTCTATACCAGCGAAGTGTAGTACTTGTTCGACAAGAAAATGCCAAAAAATGCCAGCAGTAGGATCGGGAAGAACGTCGCATTGACAAAATCAATGAAGATGTTAAGATCAAGAAGTGCACTCACTTTCATGGCGAAAAGTTATGTGTCAGAGAGTGCTTCGACAATGTGCTCCATGACTATTCAGAATACACTGACCTGTAAGTATACTGTCACCCACGACCCGTCCAAGGGTACCGATCAGCGTCGCCAGTAACCCACCGTTGATAAACTTTCCGTTCAATTTCGGTGGTGTGACCTTGGCCATGATTGAAGTATCAACCCCTTCAAGTACAATGGTTGACATGAATAAGAGTGAAAGGAAGATGACATAAAACGGAACGCCATTGCCCCAATTGTAGTAGATCTCTCCGTCAGGTGTAAGGATTGTTTTCACCCTGACTCCTTTTAGTTTCGTATCCTTGATTACATGATCAGGCGCATCGTCGTCCACTACAATGAGGCCAATGATATCGTACCAAAGACCACTGTAGTTGAAAATTGCAAAGACACAGATTACAATCGCCCAAAGAGATCGCTGGTTTACACGTGAGAACAACAAAATCATGAGGTCCTAGCTGGTATCATGGACAAAGTCAACGGCACGGAAACAGAGATGAGAACTTACAATGAGAATTTTTCTCTCAGATATGTGTCTGGAAGCATGTTCCACAACAAAGTGGGCTGGAAGTACCAAAGTTCCAAGAGCCGCAATCAAGAAACCGGCAGCTGATCCATGCCAGCCGAAATATCGTCGGACAACCATGGAGCAAGACGAAATGATGATTTCACAAGCCAATTCGATGTAGGAAAAGAGCAAAAGAGTGATTGGAAGACCAATATTCTCAAACACCAAACTCCATGTCGACACCATTTCTTCCCACAGTTCCTTAGGACCCATGCACTTGGGCAGAGCGTATGGCTCTATCGACTCCAGCGATCCCTGCAACGAACCGTATATCCCTCCATCCTCGGAAGTTAACGAGTCAGGTCGTTTCAAAATAGATTCGTCGACGACTCGGAAGCTGCTGGAAAAGTCTTCGATTCCTTGCGATTTTTCGGAATTATCTTTACGCTCACCGCTGTTTATTCGGATGGGTTCATGAAACAGAAAGATGAGACTCACCAGTTGTAGAAGCCACAAACCTGCCATTAGGAATCCTGGCGCTGTCACATCATCGAATATGATACCGCCGGCAGGAAAGAACGGCAAAGGAATGTCTACAAGAGTATCTCGTCCAGCAGTCAAATCAAGGATTCCGGCAAGGAGTGGACCAATGCTCATACCACTTGCTCCGAACGCTACGAATAGTGCACTTGCTCGGGTCATGTCATCAAAGCGCACACAAGTGGCGATGAGTTGACGGTTTAGAACTTCTGCGGAACCAAAACCACAAAAAATTCGACCGATGATCGCCAGGGGCATCGATGAATAGGAAATGGCGAGGGCGTACACCAGGTTTCCAACTAGAGGACAAACAGCGGAGAAAATAAGAGCAGACTTGAAAGTGGATCGTGTGTACCACAGAGAATAAACAAAGGCTGAGAACAGTGCAGAAAAGGATGACGCTCCGATCAAGGTTGCACCAAAAGCACCATCCATTCCAAGGCCGATAGCATAGTGATTGGCCGTTGGTGCCACAATATAGTAATTGATGGTGTAAAGTGCGATGGAAGACAAGTTGAGTACCATGGACGCCGCACTAACTCCACCCCATGCCAATTGGGCCTCGGCGTGATCCTCAGCGGTCGGTTCATTCATTGCCTCAATTGCTGCTTCACCGATATAGGTTGGAATTCGTCTATGTCGGTAGGGTAGGCCACCATCCAGGTGAGAACTGACAAGTTCCGTTTGGGAAGACCAAGTTTGCCACATTCGTTGCAATTGTGCTTGGTTCATGGCTTGAATTTTCTCCGGATCAAGTCGAAGGAGCCATTGCAAGGCTCGTTGACCGACGCCATCCATTCCTCCAATTTTTGTTTTCGTCAATATCATGGATTGTTTCGAAAGGAAATCCATAAATGGCAAGTGAATGAGCCTTGCATTCTTTTTGAGAATGGACGTGCACTCCATGATGCATTGAAAGCGGAGCACCCCGAGAGCAGTGTCGGGGTCTCGCAAATTTTCTTGTTTGTAGCACTCATCCAAAATTGCTTCCAGAGAGGACTGTATGGCCATGATACTTTCCGAATTTGCTAGCTGCCGCAAATGCTCACTCTCAACTGAATAAAAATGGGTTTCATCGATGCGGTCAAAGATCTTGTTGTATTTCTTGAGGATCTTTTGAATACCAACGGCATTGAGGCAAACAAATTTGAGTAAATGAACCAATTCCACGCTGAGTATAGAGTAAAAGTCCAATCTGGACTGATGCTGCAATAGTTCAAAGGAATTCTTGTCGAAAATTTCGCTAGTCGAGAACCGTGCTGCTCCAACCGCACCGGCGAGCTTTCCTTGTTTCGTCATGGTGAAGAGCGAAATCTTTTCAATCTCAACCTTCAATTTCTTTAAAAATTCGGTTTTCAAGTCTTCCAACTTGGCCAAACCGCCTTCCATCAATAATGAAACTTCGGCATTGCCAGACAACAGAAGAATCTGTTCCGAGTCTCCCGAGAATAGCAAACTCTCCATTTCCTCAATGATACCTTTCAAGGAATTATAGTCAAGATAGGCATCTTCCCATCCATGTCTCCGGGCCTGTTTGATGACTTTCCCGTATTGAACCATGTTGTACTGTTTGTGGATTCACCGACAGGCATAAACGCAGAAAATGATGATGGTAGGTATCAGCACTTTGAAATGAAACTCGGCAGAAGTGGTTCACAACTGGTCCAATGGTGGTTGTTCGTGACTCCCCAAGGAATCTTTGCCTACTGCAGGCGCGTTGTTGGTACGTTCAACATTTATTTCTATTTTTCTAGTGGATCAACGCGTTCCTCGGCAGCACCAACGGTCAACACTCAGATCCACATGGTTCGAGGTTCGAGCACGGAGCCCCAAGATTCCCTCGCGTTTTCGACTTGCCACGTCACCGTAACGTCGGCGCCACCGGTAACTTGGTACACCTCTAAAGAAAGCAAAGATGTGGCATCGACGATGGCACTACACGAGGTAATACTACAAGCAACAAGCACCGATATTCGTACCTGGTGCCTGGAACGCTATTTGCTACCGATAGACTGTTTTACTGTTGGTTACTACAGTAATCCTCAGTGGTCATTGATTGATTCTTGAACAACTTCAACAAGATTCGAATCTATCATCAATCAATCCAACAACAATGACAGCGAATTCAAGGTGGATCCAGATCCAATCGGCAGTATTGTCGTGCTTCCTACTACTCAACCTATGTAGTGTTCAGGCCTACACGGTCGATCGACGACAATTGTTCCATACTTTCATGGCTGGAACATCGTCCATGATTGTTGCCAGTCAATTCTCGGAGAATGCACAAGCGGTTATTTCCAGCAAATATTGTGCCTACGGCACAGGGGATGGATGTGAGGATCTTGCCGAAGGAAATGAATATATTCGTCAATTGCAACAACGGAGCGCAGCCAACAAGGAAGCGATTCAATTGGTACGTCTAATCTGACATTCCTTGAGTACAGAACTACTGGGAGTATAAATGATCGTGTTGTGCTCTAATCGCAAAAACGTGCATATATTATTGGATTGTAGGAAGCTCGCAATGCCTATTACATGAAAAACTATCCAGATTGGTTTGCCAGTGTTGGCAAGAATATGATTAAAAAGCCAGATGGTACATTCATGGTTGTGGATGATGCGGAACTTCAAAAATTAAAAGATGAAAGTAAAGTGGGCCTCGAGTATGCAACTACCAAGGGTGGCCGAGTCATGGATTTGACACAAAAACCAATTCTGGTTTTGCGAGAGTAGGTGCAGAACTCTCCGCCCAATACTCTACAGAAATTCACAATCAACGAGTAACATCTTTCACATGCTCTCAAGTGTGAACCTGCCATCGCTAAGCCTGAGAAACGAAATAATACCAAGACGCAGGCAAGAATGCAGGACCAGGTAAAATGCAACTGATCTTTCGGTAAATGGGCGCGAGTTGAAACAAAAATCTGTTTGACTACCACTAAAGAAAAGTTGAGTGTTTCATACCAGGTACAGTTTCAACTAGTGCCACTAGTGTAGGTCTACCATCTTCCCTCTTCAATCAAATCCTCAAAAAGCTGATAGTGTAGTAATGAAGTCGATTGGGCATTCCAGGTACTTATGTTGGTAGCCAGCTTTGTGTACACTACCAGTAGTGTCAATGTCCGGTCCTCCCTGCCTACGCGCCCTTTTCCAACGGCAGCTGTGGCACCTTTCCGTTCTCTTTTGTGTACCATGTACCTAGTCGCTTTTACTACACTCTTTCTTGTCCCACCGACGAAAACGCCCCGCTGCGTCAGTTTGCAATTACTATTACAAGAAAAGCGATATCTCCATTCCTGCAACGCAAAGGTCCTCCAACCATGGATACAACCTTTTGGCTTCGGTTTCGAATATTTTTGGCCATATCTGCGTTGGCCGTATTGACATGGTCGTCGCGGGCAACCATGTTGGAAGATTTCGCTGTTCGACAGTAAGTAGAAGTGTGTTTTCTCTGTTCAACATCCAAGCAACAGTTCAACTTCCAAAGGAAATCGATTGGTCCTGTGAGTTGTTGGCAAAAGAGAATCAAAAGCATGTAAAGGAGACCGCACGCAAGTCTGTGTTGTTTCTCATGTTCTCCGCGCGCTCCATCGTTCTTTCGTTTGGCTCCTCATTTGATTGCTGTTGGTGACCAGTGTATTGATTCCCATTGTCATGGAAGCCGAGGCCAAACCCTTTGTGGAACATCTTGGATTGGAACCACTGCCAAACTTTTTTCCACCACAAACTCCCTTTTTGGCCTTTAGTGGAGTTCATCATAAAACCAAAGTGACAGTCATTACCCTGGGGAAAGATCATGTATATGGGACGGGCGTCGATAATGCTGGCACGGTCCCATCCGCTTTGGCCACCTTTCTAGCCTTGGCCAAGGAACACGAAGGTAGAGGGGCCATTGATTTTGTCTTGAATGCTGGAACCTGTGGCGGCTTTGCCCGAAAAGGGGCTGCTATTGGAGATGTCTTCTTGACCACGGGGGTAGCCAACCATGACCGACGGATTCCGATACCAGGATTTGATATGTACGGGGTGGGCAAGTTGACAACAGTAGATTCTATCATGATTGCTTCCAAACTTGGTTACAAAACAGGAATATGTACGACAGGGAATAGTCTCGACCATACCACACGAGATGAAGAAATGATGCTCGCCAATGATGCTTCGGTAAAGGACATGGAGGCAGCTGCCATTGCCTACGTTGCCGCAATGAACAATGTGCCTTATTTGGGGGTCAAGGTGGTTACCGACATTGTGGATGGTGGCATTCCAACCCAAGATGAGTTTCTACAAAACTTGGCCAGCGCCGCTAAAAGTCTTCAACAAGCGTTACCTTTAGTCTTGGACTATGTCTGCGACAAAACAAAGCATAATGACGAACTCTAAAATCAAGCAAGTATGCAGCAATATTTTTTAGTGATACAGCAATTTGGGTTTTCAATTTCTCTTGTATATTGGTATCATTACATGATTTGTCTTGTATAAGGGTATCATTACATGATTGCCCTTGTGCCAGTAAAAGGGGGTCAATCTTTCTGTAGAGCAAGGGCCATGAATCACCTGCACCATACTCTATACCCTTCAGATTGATGCATTACACTTGAGTTGTACTGTGGTAGGATTTTGATTCCTAGTGCCCTTGTCACAGTTTGGAATCGTAGCAAGATGCATTGATTGGAGATTTTGCCCGACTCGACATGTCACATGTGACAGTCAAACAAGCAAGAACCGACGAACCACGCGAATTCTCCAAGATCCAGAATCCACTGAGAGAGGGCAACGCTTATTTTTCCTCTGTCGGGTTGATGAGCGTCATGCCAGCTACCAACTTTCTCCATCGAAACAATACTAAAAATACCAGCAATGCTTCTCCTGTTATTCAATCTACTACTACTGAAAATGAAGCCTCCAAGGCATCCGCCATGACTGGGCCGCTCTTGCATTTGCCTTCGGAAGAGAGTCGTCGTCAGTTACTGGATCGAATTCTAACGTCGGCTGCCACCGAATACATTCGTCTCAGTGTCCATACGTCGTTGGAATTGGAGGACGATTTTTGATTTATCCAAGGATGCCAAGACTCAAAAGCAACAAAAGCAACTTGCGGCACATGAAGCGTACAAGGATCGATTGCAAGCAGTATTGGGTCCACACCATCTGTTGCCGATTCTTTCCGCCTGTCTTTTGTTGGATCCTAAAGGGCAAGATTCGACACCTTCTCCAGTCGCCATTCCATCGAATTTGTTCTCGGTACATGAAACATTTGCCGGTATTGTATTGTTATTCTGCAATTACATCCTATTGATGACAGCCAGCAATACCAAAGATGATGATTCCTCGTCCTGTCCGACTGGATACGATGCTCGTATCCGCAACGTTATTCGTATTGCCTGCATCGAACTTTTGGCAGAAGCATTCGAAAAAGAAGATCAGGAACACTCTTTGTGGAAGAAATTGGAACGGAAAACGCAACCAAGACCACAGGTTGCAGTAGAAGAGTCTCTTGGAGAGATAGCTCTCGATGACACAGAACTAGCACATTCTACGGTTGACTCTACTGACGTTCAAGACCATCAAGACGAGAAACCGAGTGACTCAACGGCAACCACGGCCATTCCAAGTTTCGATCATTTGTATCGAAAATATGCAACTCGAAAATTTCAGGCCATTGAACAAAAGATTGCAGAGCTCATTATGATGCATGTGCTTCGAGATGCGACAGTTTCCAAAAACGTTGCCAGCCGGGAAACGAACCGCGAGAATCAAGGTGACGAGAAGGTAGGACGATTTTCTCGCAAGAATTTGGTACGAGCCGCCAAGATTGGTGGAGTAGGAATAGTCGCTGGAACCCTCTTTGCCGTAACAGGGGGCTTGGCGGCCCCCGGAATCGCGGCTGGATTAGCCGCATTGGGTGTGGGGGGTACAGCCTTGGCGGTGGCATCATCACAAGCAGCACTTGTTGCCTTGTTTGGATTGGGAGGAGGGGGTTTGTCTGCCTACAAAATGAAACGACGAACGGATGGACTTAAGGAATTCACAATTAGCCATGAGCAAGGCGAGGATTCTTCAACGGACACGGACAAGAGAGACATGAAAGCTCAATTATCGACAACAGTCTGCATTTCAGGGTGGCTAGGTGACGAACATGACTTTCAACGGCCTTGGGGCGTGACACCAAGGAATTTAAGCCGGCAGGAACGACTTGAGCGTTTCTTTTCAGTTGTTGACCCAGAAAAAGTTGACAAGGCCTCTGAAATGTTGAAACCCTACAGCTCGGATGGAGGAAATGTTTCCACGGACAAGGACGACGAGCTCTGGACTGCTTTTTCCCACGCTCTGAGGGAGACATACGGAAAATCCCCGGACCATCTACTCCCTTTGGCTGATTGTGAGATTTCGCTTTCCAGTGAAGAAATGGTAACATTACTGGAGACGTTTGGGATTATCATCCAGTCGGAGAGTCTCATGAAACAACACCAGCAACTGTCTACAACGTCATCAAACGTTTCGTCTTCCACGAGACATCTCCTTTCCACCCAAGGAAGTCAATCGTTCAAACAAGAGTCAACCAAATCCATTGTTCGAGTGTGGGATTTCCAAACAGAATTTGGTGGAGACCTGTACACTTTGAGATGGGAGAGTGCCACGTTACTGAGAATGTGCCAGGTCACAAACAATATGGTCAAGGATTTTGCCAACAAGGCGTCAAAAGAGGTGCTCAAGAAGACAGTCTTGGCAACCCTATTGTCGGCAGTTGCCTTGCCCGCCTTGTTGTTGGGTCTTGCAGGATCTCTTGATAGCGATTGGACACTGATCGCCATTCGATCGGATTTGGCTGGAGTTGAATTGGCACGTTCTATATTACAAAGCACCGAACGACGACCCGTCAACTTGATTGGATTTTCCTTTGGCGCTCGCATTATCTACTCCTGCCTCGTCGAACTTGCCAGGCACCAAGATATTTGGGAAGAACAGCAACAGGAGAAAAAGAACGGAAAGTTCAAGAAAGTACGAAAGAAAAGTGAAAATGACAATATTGTATACTTTCGAGAGCCTGCTAGCATTGTGCAAGATGTCATCATGATGGGGGCTCCACTGGTCGTCGCGCTTTCTAAACTCCGTCGTGCACGTCACATGGTGGCAGGACGATTCGTTAACTGCTATTCCCGGAAAGACTGGATATTGTCACTCATGTTCCGATATAAAAACAAGAACGGAATCTTACGAGGAACCTGCGGAACTGGCCCGGTCGAAGGGTTGAATAGTCTCGAGAACTACGACGTTACTAACCTCGTTTCATCGTGGCATCCCAATTACTGTAAGGTCGTCCCTGATATTTTGGATAAGGTTGGTTTTAATCAGCCCATGCCCACGACCATTCGTTAGAGCAATGGACAATGGACCATAGATAAACTTTAGATAACACAATTTCCTTCATACTCTGATAGAGTTCATCTGCCACCGTTTTGCATCGTTTCCCGCCAGGCATCTTTGTGCTCCTCGATAACCTTGACGAATTCGGCAAGAGCCAATGGCATTTTTCTTTCGCCAAAGCCAACTCGGAAATAATCAATCTCTGGAGTCACTTTTTCAGCGAAGCAATAGGCAGGTTTGATTGATATACCGCTTCTAGCCAAAAGGTCACCAAGCTCCAGTGATGTCAAGGGCCCCTTGAATTTGACAAAGGCGATAGCCCCAGCGTTGGGCCTTTGCCATTCGAAAAGATCTGGATACTGATTTTCAAAAACATCCTGTAGTAAGGCTTTGTTTTGCCGAATCACTTCGATCCGATCTTTCAAAATGACATCCGACGCTCGAAGTACCATGACTGCTTGGATCTCACTTGCCCTACTAATACATGCTGTTCCAAAGTACTGACAATCCCATAGTTGTTGTATCATCTGAGAATCCTGACATGCTAACCAGCCGATTGTGATACCACAGGCTCCCCATGGTTTGGACATGGTCACACAAGAAATACCCTTGGGATAGGCATCAGCCATGGCTGGTATCCGATCTTTTTCATCGTGTTCTAAAAGTCGATACACCTCATCAGACAAGATTACGATACCATGTTTGTCGCAAAGTTCCACCAACTCTGTTTGAAGACTTGGTGCCATGACAATTCCACAAGGATTGTACGGTTCATTGATTACCATGTATTTGGTATTCGGTTGAATGGCTGCTCGAACTTGTTCCAAGTCAATTTGCCACCTATTGCTTGCCTGACGTCGAATTTGGGTACATCCCAAACTATCCCGAGACCACTCGGGAGACTCGACCGTCGATTGATAGCCGGGGGTAAAGACTATGGAGTGGCAGTTTCGAGCAAATGCTTGTGCGGCAGTTTGAATGGCCACTTGACCACCCGCAAAGACCAAGATATTTTCTGGCCCAATCTTGGGTCCATATAAATTGCTAATCTCGAGTCGTAAATCCAAACTTCCTCCATTGGGTGTATACTCCAACGAGTGATCATCATATTCCTTCAATAGCGCCAGGTCCTGGCGAGCTTGGGTCAGTTCCACCAATTCGGCATGACTGAGAGGATTGGCAAACGAGTTGGAAAGACTGTAGGTACGACCCTGAAAATCTTGTTTATGCTTTTTGGACCATGGTTGTTTCATTTTGTGTGATCCATGTACTCGGAAATAAATGCATGGGTATAAAATGGATGGTCGTAATATGTAAATGTATGATGAGCACTTCATCTACCACAACCCTGTTGGATCCTGGAGGGTGAGACCTGGTAGGAAGGTAATCTCCCTTGCATCTACCAGGGGTACAGTACCTGGTACTTGTACTTGTGCGTACGCGCGGTCGAAGTTGCTACCAGCTGGCGCAACTACCTGTACTTGTGGACTGCCTGTTGGAAATCGTGGTTCGCGTGAACTGGTCCAGCCAAGTTGCGTTCTTTGTACCCACGCCTACAGTTCACTCCTTGTTTTCATTCGATCCCAGCAACAAGTGCGGAAAAGAACCGCTTCACATCCGAAGTAAACCTTGCATCGCGAGTTCGATTATGCCCCGAATAATGCCTCGTTCCGGCATAAACATTTTGTCAATTAGTGGATTCTTGACTCATTTCCGTAGGTGTCAGGAAATGGCGAACCATTGTAAAAGAGCACAGCACTGTTCCTACCGCTAGTAACAAATATCGTCCCACGGAGTGGCGGTGGGAAACGGTCGATGGGGATCGATGAGAATCGTGGAAATAGGGTGCTGTTAACTATTTTCGGTCTTTCGATACTCTTCCTTCACTACACTGTCAGTATAGCGAACGTTGCAACCCTTGATCAACCATTCACACTGTGAGTGATCACCCTGCATGGACATGCCTTCTATGGTTGCTTATTAGTTCCAATAAGAGAGTCGAAATTTTGGATCAGTGGCTTTGGACATGAATCTCAGGTTAGAAACAACAACAACCATGATTGCCACTATTCGACATGACGAGCAAGAAGACGAACGGCATTTCGACCAAAGAGCCGAAGCTGACGATGATACGAGGAAAGGTAAAATTCAGTTCCCTGAAAATAAGCTCTTTGGACGAGATGCTGAAAGAAAGAAATTATTTGAACTCGTTTCCACAATAAAAACAACAACATCCCTGGAAGACCCATTCGAAAATAGTCCAATTGCTGGAAGGGTGGCGTTCGTGGAGGGGTTTTCTGGATCTGGCAAATCGTCACTAGTATATGGTCTTATTGATGACCTAGTCGCGAAGTCAATACCCCATGTATTTGCCAAGGGTAAGTACAGTGAGCAGATGGGTGTGGAGCCATTCTCTGCAATCAATCAAGCCATGTCGAGTCTTGCAGTGGACTTGCGTGAAAATCATCCGGGTATATTGATCGACATACGGTCAAGGATGGACAATTCAGGGAACTTGGCCGACCATGATGTAACCAAGCTCTTTTCCATAATGCCTTGTTTACGTCCCCTGTTTTCACCAACGGCAGAAACCTCACAGAGCAGCTCTGCAACACATGATACGTTCTTGATGACCGATATCAAAGCAACAAGTCAAATATTTGTCGACTTTATGAGATTATTGTGTCGAGCACTTCAGCGGCCGCTGATATTGTTCCTCGATGATCTTCAATGGTCTGATTCTACCAGTCTCGAATTATTAGAGCCACTAATATCCACAACATCCATCGACAACTTTCTCTTTATTGGTGGTTTTCGATCCAACGAAGTCAAGGCGAATCTCAATCTCTCCAAGCTCATTGACACCTTGGAGGGTTCAATGGGCGAACGGTTTTACCGAATGGAAGTTCAAAACCTTTCTCTCGACAACGTAACTAATTTTGTGGCTGAGACATTGGAACTTGATGTTGCCACGGTTGGACACTTGTCGGAAGCGATTTTTAGTCGAACATTGGGTAATCCCCTCTTTTGCCGACAAGCGATTGAAGAGCTAGCCCGGAAGAATGCTATATTCTATGACGTTATGACATTTCGATGGGAATTCAATTTGACTGGAATGGACCTACAAGTGCTATTGAGCAACGATGTGGTGGCGATGATCCAGTCCAAGCTTAACTCCTTACCATCGTCGATTCAACAGGTTCTGATTGTTGCGTCCTACATTCGAAACGTCATTGACGAATGGGTCGTGTTGCAATGTTTGCGCGCTCAAGGTCTGGACATGAATCGCCCCATGTTACAAGAGGCTCTTCGCGTAGCAGCCAAGGAAGGGCTTTTACTCAAAATGGGCCATTCCAACGAATACAAATTCTCTCACGACAAGGTCCAAGAAGCTGCCTACAAATCCGTTCCACGGAGTGAAAAGAGATATCGACTCAAAGCAACAATTGCCAGCGTTCTTTTTTCGATGCATGAAGAAACAGGAAAGATGCAAGAATGGACACTGTTTGTAGCCGCTGAATACTTTGGGTCCATCCCCAGGTCCATGGTGAAGGAAGACCCGTTGCAGCTGGCGATGCTCTTTGAACGAGTAGCTGAATTATGTGCTAGGAAAGGATCCTTCCAGAAGGCATCTTGGTACCTGAACCGAGGGGTTGATTGTCTTCGTCTCAAGGAGAATATGTGGCAGAATCATTATGACATCTGTGTGGAATTATTCAACCGGCTCATTATGATTGAATTCGCGAGAGGAGACATGGACGGGACCAAAGTCGCCATTGATGAGGTCATCTGGAACGGGAAATCGTTGAAGGATACCTGCATCGCCTTATATACCAAGGTTGAATGGACTGTGGCAACAAACTCTCGCAACTACTGCATGGGTGCAAACGAGAGCATGAAGCTCTTAGCGGCTTATGGCCAACAAATTCCTAGTAAACCTTCCAAAATCGACGTGGCTATGGAATACACGCAGATGATGATAGCACTGCGTGGTCGTCGTATTTCTGATATGGCAAGCCTTCCATTAGCAGAAGATGACAGCCTCATGAAACTGATTTTCCAACTCTGCCATCTTCTTTCCCTTGCCCATAATCATTCCCTGAATAGACTTGTCACAATGAGAGCCATCCGCCTTTCGCTCGAGAAGGGCATTACGAAATACATGTCAAAAATCTTGATGACCTACACCATTCCACTGCGCATCGATGGAAAATTACACCTTTCCTATTCTTACGCTACTGTGGTCAGCAGTATCTACGAGCGATTCCCAGAAGATCGTGGGGCAGAATACGCCAAAGCTCAGATGATTCTATACGTTGGTATTGTTCCCCTGAAGATTCGTTTCTCGGAGGGGATCGATGTACTATATTCCACGTATGGGCTAGCACTTTCCTGTGGCGATGTTGAAACTGCCTTGGTTTCAGCCATGCATTTGCCTATGCACTATCACGCTAGCTCGTTGCCACTGAATTCGATGCTGGAAATGAGGTTGAAACTATTTGAGGAAAAGTCCAAACAATATCACCAGCCAAGCTTTACTGCGATCTTCCAGTGTCTTCGACAATTTCAAAACAATCTGGTGTACCCATGTGAAAAACCTGCAGCATTGAATGGTTCTATTATGAACGAAGATAAAGTATTAGCTGACCTCGATGGAAACAACAAATCCATGACGATTCGAGACTTTGGCATGTTCCGGATGATGCTTGCTGTCATTTTTGATGATGAGGAAACAATGGAAGAGATGGTGGTTCGATTGGAGGCCTATCCCTATTTTGACTTACCAGTTGTCAGAATGCATTTAAGGCTCCTCTATCACGGACTCGCATCGTTGTTATTGGGACGTCGAAAGAACAAACGAGAATATACTCGTAAAGGACTCGAAATGATGAAAGAATTCCAAAAGCTAGCACGAATTGGAAGCGAGAACGCACAACCTGTATACCAATGCTTTCAGGCAATTTATCATCACAAGAGGCGCTACTACGAGGAGGCCATTGGAACATGCAGTGCCATGAACTTGACGCACCTAGAAGCCTTAATGAATGAACATTGTGGCTTCATGCATCAAGAAGCAGGAGACCACAGGTCTGCTGAATACTACATTGGAAGGGCTCGGTGGCTGTATCATGACTGGGGAGCTTTGGCCAAAGTTGACTCGATGAAAAAGCGATTTCCATTCTTGCAGAAATCATCCAGAGAATGCAAGACAGGACGTACCAGTTTGAGTCTTTTTCTTCATCAGGCTGCGACTTCGTTAACCGAGACTGTCGGGGCTACCGGCGAAGATCCATTCCAACTACGAAGCCGTTTCACTGTCAAATAAGAGCTCTTCTCAAGAGCCTGTGCTATCTGTACCGTTAGTGTTTGTACATATTAGAGAATAGAATGAAATCTCAATGTAGTACCAGCGCAGCGTCTCGAAGCTTTGCCGGCGCGGAGTTAATCTGAACGGAAAAGGGTTACCAGATTTTTCGGGTATACCAGGTATGAAGATTTTGGCACTTGGCAGTGAAGCACGTGATTCCGAACCTTTCGTGATCGATTGAAGTGGTGTACTACCGGTAGTATGCTGGATGGATCATCATTCTTGGCAGTGAAAAGAGTGATAGAATTGAGTTCATCTCTGATTTGAGAGCTTCATAAATATCCATACAATAGTGTTTTGGAAACGGGCAGCTAACGGGTTGTTGTCCATCAACTGTCGACCCCAACCTCAGGTGTGCAGCCCAACTTCGAGCCAGCGTCTGGTATCTAGATGACACAAGGCAAATAGACATGTAGGTCTTTTCGGCTTACTTGGATCAAACCATATGTCGCCATTCTCCCCAGCGGGGCATCCGAATTTTTAACCAAGGAACAAAAAGATGAACTGCGAACTAGTGTTCACAATTTAATGACAAAGAAGGAAACATACGAGCATCGCGAAACGCCTCCCATACCAGTAGAAGAAAGCGATACAAAACGACGTCCCACCTCAATCAGGACTTGCACAACAGATGACTTGGCAGCATTGGAGTAACCTCGCCACTGCAATGATTTTCTCTGCGTCCTCAATCAAAGTAATGCCATTTTCTCTATTGCTTGTGACAGCTGTTCTTCTGCTTTGATGTTGTTTACTGTTACCAATTCCATGCTGGTCAAGCTTTTACAGATATACTAACGTAATGTGCAAACACTGGTCAATGGGGTTGGATGCCAAACAGGTGGAAAGTTGCTACCTGTAGTCGCTGGGGTCAACTTATGGGTTAATCGATCAAGTCGTTGCCACGACCACAAGGTCTTGCGAGTCGATTATATGTCGACCTCTGATCGTGCTTTCCCGACTTGCCGGTTTTGTGTACCAAGTCCTACTGCCATGGCTGTACCTGGTACCTGGTACCAGGTAGGCTATAATAAGTGGGAACCAGTCATGTGAAATCTGGCCAGTCATGCATGTTGTCGTGTATTCCGGGCCTTGACAAAAAGGAAAAGTGTGACATGCCTCATTAATTTCACAGTCAAACACTCTTACAATCCAACATGAAGTGCAGCGTTCAATCTGCTCTACTTGCAGCTTGCTGCCTATTGACCATTACCACTATAGAACAAACCAGTGCAGTCGCCATCGACGAAAGTCTGCTTTCATCAGATGAATCTCAGAATCTTTCAGTTCCCCATTTTTCTGTCAACAACTTGCGCCATTTAGCAGTCGGCGATTTTGACCGTTTCAATGAACTCTTTGCTAATGCCAAGATTGCTGTTCCAGGCAGTTTCGATATTTCCGAAGACGTTGCATTTGCAACTCTTGACATGACGATTCAAGATATCGTCTGCTACGATATTTCCGTGGGAGATGCCTCAATAAGTCATGTTCGCAATTCCAATCAAGACATTGATGTCATGGTGAACGTTACTCAACTCGATGTCAATTGCAATCTTGCCTACAATTATAGCTATGGTTTCTTGAAAGGAACTGGAGATGCCGTTGTCACGACCAGTGGTAGTTCCATGTCCACAACCATCGGCTTCACGTCGTCCAACTTTGATGTATCGGCGCCCAATGCCTCCAATGTACAGTCTTGTGTAACGAACTTGGAAATCACCAACATTGACTTTTCTGGAGATGCTGTCTCCAACATTGCGGGAATATTTGAGCAATTCATCAGAAATACAATCCAGGGCAAGATTGATGATCTTGCATGCCAGGAACTTAATTCCCTTGGTACCTCATTTGTTGTTGACATGCTCGGATTGGCTGGAGACACCTTAGGAAAGTACGAAGGAGTCATGGGACCTAATGTCACTGATCCATTGTATCCAGAGAAGACTTTCCAGGTCCCATCCAGTTTGGTTCCTTTGGATTTGCTCAATACGGAGGACATCATCGGACAGTGGTTCAACCAGGCCCTCAAGCAGTTCGACAAACTACTGTCTACCACTGTGTCTGATCCAAATAGTCCAACAGGAAATGGTCAAGATTTAGGAATCAACAAAATCATGCGCAAGACGTTATTGGATGAGAATCGGGCTCTGGTCATTGGTTTGGACCAGCTTCCGCTGGACGGTGTTCTCTTTCACGGAAGTGATAAATTGACTGAGACTACCATCACACTTCAGCAAATCAAGCTTCTTGGATTGGACACTCTGACCTTCATCAACCCAATGCAAGGAATTGGACAGTATACACTACAAACTGACATGCAGTGGAAGAAGCTGACACTCGAATGTGATGTGGTGGTGGACATTCAACCAAGCACCAGTAAAGACAGCATCTTGGAAGATGCTACATCCAATGGAATACAAGAAAATATCAGCATCAGCTTTGGGCTCGAAAATTTGAATGTCAGCGCCTCTCTATTCCTAGTGGTTGATCAGGAGGCATTGGGCGCCTTGGAAGTCGGCCCCCTCTTCCACACCGAGAACATAATGCCGTGCCTCTTTTCCAGTATTCATACCGTGCAACTATCGGGACTCAATGTTGATCCTCAATCTGTCATTGTTCCGACTTCAACAGGCTTTGTCTCACCTGGGCTCGATCGCATCATCACTGATGCTGTTGGGGCTGTTTTTGACATGTACAAGGGTTCATTGGAAAGCACTTTGCCAAACATTTTCCAGACCAGTATCCGTGGGTTTTTTAACCGTAAAATCTTTGATGGAATTTTTTCCAATGATGACATAGCTTGCCCAACGGTCAATGATGTGGATGGATACATCGACTTTCGAGACTTGTTTCTTTCCCCTGCTGATGCCGTCGCTCAAGGGGGATCTGGCAAAGAGCCCTACGGTGATCTCGCATCCATCGCCATGGATTTCTTGCGGGATGATCTACTTGCAGTTGATAGCAATGGTACCTCAAAGCTGAACTCTCTCCTCGATCCCTTTACAATGGCTCAATCTGGAACAGTCGGGACCCTCCAGCTCCAAGGCGATCTTTTCGGTGGAAGTAGACGTGTACGAGTTGGTGGGCTTGACGTGATGGTTGAATTGCGAGCAAGTGACGCTAGAATTGAGAATCTTGACACCATCGTTTCACCCTTGGAAATTCTGGCACCGGTGCTCAACAAACAATACTTACTCAACAACACTGCAACAATTGGGCTAGACGATAGGCCACTGCATTTTGGATTGAGGTTCCTACTTTCCTTGACGGGAGATGGTAAGATTTTTGTAACTGAACTCGGTTCATATAAATGGGCTTTTGTCTCATTCTCTCCACTTTTTGTCTCCAGACAATATGACTTTGCACAACGATTTGGACATCAGCCTTGAACTTTCGCAAGTTACGATCACCATGTTGGCGAAGTTGAAGGTTGCTACCTCCAGGTTCTTTGAGTTTCCAGTGCGAGACCTTTTCAACCTAGATTGTTGGCTTGCAACCATACCAGCACCGGAGCTTGACGCGCAAGGTATTCGATTGAGCGGTGTCCAACCTACAGCGTCAGTGGCCGATTTGGCTACTGCCATATCCAACCTCAACCTAAATATCACCTGTGTTGAATGTACCAGCCCAAAGATGGCTGAGTTGATCGATCTTCTCTCGTCACGGAACGCCCAAGATGATGCCAAAGAAGCCACAACGCGAATTCTTGACTATATGGGACATCTTGTAACTGGAGATTTCTTACAAATTAAGTTGGATAGAGCACTCAACGATGCGTCGAAGCGATGCCCACACAGTCCAACCTATGATCCCGACTTTGTTTCGAGTACTTATGCTACCGCAGTCCCTTCAAGTGGCGATGATTCAACAACCTTGTTGGTCCTTCTGGGTGGTGTCGTTCTTGGCCTTTTATTCTTCTCGGGTCTTGCAGCCTTTTCCGTGACGTGGTTTGTCAGGCGTCGACACCGAAAGTGGTTACTGACTAGAACGGAGAAACAGGTTGCGATTATTGCGCAGAGACAGAAGGAAAGCGACAGTATTGAGGCACAAGTGGACGCTGGCACACAATCCATGTTCACGAGCCCAGATATCCCGATTTTTGTCCGGTGGTTCATCCCCA
This sequence comes from Nitzschia palea, assembly GCA_019593585.1. Classification (NCBI taxonomy): domain Eukaryota; phylum Bacillariophyta; class Bacillariophyceae; order Bacillariales; family Bacillariaceae; genus Nitzschia; species Nitzschia palea. The sequence goes on along the minus strand of SWEM01000036.1, from coordinate 36,248 downwards.
TCGTCATCCTTGGAAACATAGCACTCTTCCTGAGCGGTCATCTCAGCCTTGGAGCTTCAGTGAATATTGTGGCTGAGTTTGCAGGACAGGAGATAGTTGTGGACAATTTTTACGAATTTTCCATGGCACAGTCTGCGATTGAGATCTGGAATGCAGGAGGGCACGCGCTTGCACTACTCATACTCATCTTCAGTGGAATATGGCCATACACGAAGCAATTTCTGACACTGGCACTTTGGTTTCTGCCACCCTCGAGATGTTCATCTTCACGTCGCGGTGTTATCCTGTTGTGGCTGGATTGGTTGACAAAATGGTCCATCCTTGATGTATTTGTCCTTGTAATCTCGCTTGCAGCATTCAGAGTATCTATTGTGAGCCCTGATGTGGCATTCCTTCCCGACAACTTCTACTCGATAAATCTTCTTGTTGTTCCACTTTGGGGATTGTACGCAAACATGATTGCACAGCTGTTGTCGCAAGTGAGTTCACATTTCATTATTCACTATCACCGTCACATACTACACATGTGGCAAACAAGGAACCTCAATAAGAACACACCCGATTCTCTCAAGTCGACAATCTCGAGCGATATGATTGTCGACACAGATTCTGAGGGCGGATCAGACTTCTTGTATGAGCACCGCTTCGGGCGTCCTCATCGAGGTGAAGACGAAAAGCTTGTAATTCGTGGTTGGGTTAACAAGTTCTTGATCGCGGCGTCCGTTTGTTTGACTCTATTTGTTCTTCTTGGTTGTATATTGCCTACATTCTCACTGAAAGTTCTTGGGATTGTGGGTATCGCCGTTGAATCGGGGCAAAGATTTGAAGATGCGAACACTCAGCAGAACATCTTTACTGTTGTGAAGTTATTGTTCGAAGAGGCTCGATTTTTGGGAACTTTGGGAGATTGGGTCGGGCTCACCACCTTGAGTCTCTTGTTTCTTTTTTCGGTGCTCATTGTTCCCTTGCTCCAATGTGTAGCCCTTCTACGACAGTGGTTTGGGGCGTCCACACAAAGACAGCGATCAAGATTGGCAATTGTTATTGAAACTCTTTCAGCATGGCAGTATGTCGAAGTTTACCTTCTCGCCATTTTCGTCGCAAGTTGGTAAGTCCTTCAATGAGTGAGATAGAGTCCTTTGGCAAGTTGATTCCCCGTCTAACACAAATTGATACTCCAGGCAACTTGGACCTATATCTGAGTTCATGATTAACTCTTACTGTGACTCTCTGAATGGCACGTTCGCAAAATGGGCATCTCTTGGCATAATCAAGGCGGAAGATGCACAATGCTTCAGCATCGAGTCGTCCATTGAAGCGGGGTCGTACATCCTTGCTGTGGGAGCTGTTGTTCTTGGGTTTGTCAACTCGTTTGTCAACAAAGCTGTTATCCAGTATTTCCGTGACATGGAGGAGAAGGCTCCTCTTGATTTGGAACAAAACAGTGATACCGAGTTCTCAACGGATGAAGTGGTCAAAATGGCGAAGGAGATTCGTCCTGTACCAGTCCTCTTTACAGACAACTTTCGTTGGTTTCTCACAGGCACTGCAAGTAAATCTGCTTGTATTTCAGGCGACGAAGACAACTCTTTTCAAAAGGCCACTACCCGTACTTGCATGGTGGAGGAAGCATCGAACAATTCCTCTTTTGGCGATGAAACAAGGAGTATTGGAAGGGAGGAAGCAGACCCTTCCGACAACGTTGGTGACAATAATGATGAGGTGTTTCAAAGTATATAGGTACGAAAGCAAGTACAAGCGACTTTCTTCAGAAGAACATGCTCGATCTACGAAATTGAATTGTAACTTTAAAATAGTTTTATGTGATACAGATTATTCTGGATAAGGGTTAGGATTCCATCAGATTACCCCGAAGGAAAATGCACTACAATGTTTGATGTCCTTGCAACTTGCAACTAACGGATGAACAGTGCACCAGATGACTAAAATGACTGCAACCCAACCTCGGTTCACAGTCAATCCGACCACGGAATGTCAAAAGGGAAATGATGTCGGTAATCGGAGAGGCCCAGCCAGAGCTCCCTGAGCACACTCAGTCGATGCGACTAGCAGCCCATTATTGCTTGCATTCACTCTTGTCTCTAATCCAAGGAACAACAACAACAACGACAACAGTTCGTGAACTTATAAGGAAATCGCCAGTCAACAACGAGAACACTCTGCGATTTCTCTTCGCCGAAAGGTTGCTTACGAGGAATTTTGGAATACAGCAGAGAAACGAGTCGTTCCACGACTTTTTTACTCTGAAATTGATTCTCCTCGAGCCTTCCGAGAGCGCTTTCATGACTTGAATTTACCCTGTTTGATTGATTTTGACAAATGTGACTCAAAGTGGTTTGGCCTTCTCGACGAACAATGGAAACTTGCCGATGAAAACGACAACCAACGAGAGATTATAAATCGGAATTGGTTCGTCCATGCTCTGGGCGCCAAAACCAAGGTACCCGTTCGATTTCAACCATTGGAAGCAGCGGCACTAGATGAAGAGGGTCGAGCAATCGAATGCCAAAGGATAGACATTTCCATTTCGGAGTGGATTCAAATGTTGAACGATCCAAAGGGTGCAACTGGCGATGGCGACAAAGCATCTATTTACCTCAAGGATTGGCATTTGGTGAAACAGTTGCAAGAGCAGCAAGATCGTAAAGATCCTCTCTACATTTGTCCTCCCATTTTCGAATTTGACCTTTTAAACTCCTTTCTGACTCGATTCACCAAAGGAGATTATCGCTTTTGTTACTGGGGACCCCGAGGATCATTTACCTCAAGACACTCGGATGTCTTGCATTCCTTCTCGTGGTCCTACAATGTGGTTGGAACCAAACTATGGACCTTCTATCGAAACAGCAGCACTAATCTGGAAGAAGTCTCGGACGATGACTTGAACCCAGCGAATGAAAAAAGCAGAGATAAGTTGGAGGTTATCCAGAGAACAGGTCAAGCCATGTTCGTTCCAAGTCAATGGCAACACGAGGTTGTCAATCTGGAAGAAACAATCTCGATCAATCATAATTGGGTGACCAGTGCCAATCTCGATCGATGCTGGGAATGCCTGACAACGGAAATGCGTGACATTGACAAGGAATTGAGATTATGGAATATTCATCATGATTTAGAGGCACAGGAATCCATGCTTCGTGGGTGCGTCGGTTTGGATGTTACTGCCTTTTTCCTGATGAGCCTTGTCCGACTGTGTGATCTGCTCACGTCAATCGAGCACCTTGATACTAGTAGTGGCAATTGCGACGAAATAGTAACCGATTCCGAGCGGCAGCAGGATGTGGTTCGTCTCATTTGCATGATTCGCATGTTGCGACAGGACGAGAAAGTCAAGCTGCAATGTCGCTTGGAAAGTGTTCTGCAATCAAAGGACTTGTCTACAGACTTGGTTGGTGCAGTAGACTCGCTTATTGACCAGTACTACTCGGAAGACACTACTAGTATACTGCACTAAGAGTTTCCCAAAGTACTTCATGGAGGGGACAGTGGCAACTACAAGTTAGATCCAGCTCGTTTCTTGGCGACTTTCTTCAGGTGGCGCTGATGGACAGCCCACAGCTCTTGTAGTTCTTGATCGTCAAGCTTCAGAATCTCTGTCATGATTTCCACGCGCCGACTACGAGGTTCCCTTGATGCTCGCCCCGTTGATCTTGTCGTCTTGGACAACCGCTTGGCCATTCTCATGATACCTTTGTTGACCGCGAGAGTGCGTTTGAAAGGATTCGTTTCTCTCTTGATATCCAAGGCATCTGCAAGAGGCTTCAAGTCATCCAAAAATAGAAGAATCCTTGTGCGAACATTCTCTGGAAGCAACGAAAGCTGTTGGATGGAAAGAATCTCATTCCTTGGATTAGCTTTTTTGCCGTACGCAACCTTGAGTTTTTCGAAAAGAGTCTCTACGGAAATACCTGCATCTGATGACCGTTCTCCAGCAACCCTAGTCATCGGCAAGCTCACATCGACGATAGGATCCATTGTGAGGGAACCTCCATCAATCTGTACACTGTAACTCATGATGGATTTCTGTTGCGACAAAGGCTGCGGGTCTCGTGGGGCTGGCGGTGGATCTTTTGGTTTTCCCAGAATTCCATGAGTGATTTCTTTTCTCGTTTCATTAATCACCCGCCAGAATCCCCACGGAAGCCGTGCCATTGAGGTGCCCAATCGAAGATTGATCAAGGACCGAGCTGTGCTTGTCACAAGTTCGGGATCGTTGACAGAGATGAATCGCATTTGCAAGCCATGACATTTCCGATCTTTATATCGCAACGTCTCTTGTGGTGGCGGTATATTCATCAAGACACACGCTGCAGAAGGCCAAGGAATCTCGTCTGGAACACTTTCATCAACTGAACTTTTTGTATCCGCAACGAAATCGGACGAATCTTGATGGTCGAGGCTGGGCTGTATCCCAAGGGACACGAGTCGGTTACGCTCGACACCTCGGTACTCGTCCAAGGAGAAGTGTCCGATATCACATTTTAGATCGTGCGACAATTTCGGCTTTGACTTGAGTGATTGATGATCAATAGTCAAACAACTCGCAATCAGATTCCAGTAGCAAAAGGAAAGTCCGTCGTCGACCATGCCGCCCTCTTTCATCACATGCACGCGAACGATGACTTGAGAGAGAAGAATCCCAACAACTTGGATGTTTTCAGGTTGCATTATTGGGGAGAAAGACTCCGTACAACTCTTTTCTTTTTCTACTTCTTTCGTTTTCGATGACAAGAATCCAAAGAAGCTACTGGTCGACCTCGTGCTGTCATCAATATTCGACGGTGCACGGCTTGTGGGGACCTTGTCCTTGTTGGCCTCACCTTCCGGCGTAGTATCAGCACTTTCGTCTACATTCTCCTGACGTTTCCTGACCAACAGAGTCTTGAGAAGATGTATCGTGTCTACCGTTGACCGATCGATATTGATCTCTAACGGATCTCGAAAACTGATCTGCAAGGTAAGACCGGGCATGGGCGTGGAGTCGTCCAATTGAGTATCTTGTTCTACGCCTCGTTTCGCCTCCCAGCACTTGGAACACGTTTCAGAAGGAAGATGAGTGCAGTCTTTGCAGGAACCTGGCAACAATCCTCTTGACACACGGTGGAATGTGCTAGGAACTTTGCAGCTTTGAATGCCATTCTCGTCTTGCGTATATTTGTCAACTGCAGGAGCCATCGGTTGTGCGAGTGATTCGACGGCCGTCGTTTCTGTCATTGGACTGGACGAGGGATATTTGTTGTCGGGTGCCTTGCTAGGAGTGTCCCCTCGACTCATGGTATCTGGATTAATCGGTGGTAGTGGGAGGTGCGCTCCAGGGGCGATCGCATCAAAGCCGACGAACATGGTGTCCAAGGTGAAGTCGTCGTAGTAGTCTTGCTCGGCTGCCGAATCGTCCTCGTAATCATAAAACCATGAATAACTAGCCGCTTGCTTTTTGGGACCTATATGAATGCGTGCTCGAATATCCAAACCAGAGCATCGAAGCAAGTGAAAATTGGTAACTGATTCCCACTGTTGTCTTGCCCAAGTAATTTCACCTCGGACTGCCCGTACAGGCAATGGAGAAGTAGGAGCGAAAACCTGAACCCAAATACCAGCATTGGGTCCTCTTCCAGTTCGAATATGGCGGATAATGTAATCGTTATTGTCCACGAGTGTTCCCGCGGTCGTAACAGTTGCAACATTGGATAGAGATGGTGACGGTGAATATCTAGGCGTTGTATCGTCAGGATTTTTGGATTCGTCCTCGGGTCGATCTTGAAAATGTGAGAGAACATCGTCCCCGCCACTGACGGAAAGAAATTCGATTCCAACTTCCAACATGGTATCGCCAGGACCTAAAACAGGTTCTGTCGTGGCACGATTTGCACTCTCATCGCCGTCGCTTTGTGTCCCTTTTGGTTCCTTGTGAATAATGAAACGGATCCGGATATCGCGCAAGAATAGTCGCGGTATAGATGCGACTAATCGAGCCAGCGGGTTGTCGGCAAGCACACGATCGCCTACAGTATCTCGCTTGGGCTCTGCCTTTGGTGCCTTTGGTTTTGGTTTGGGTGGGACTGGTGCGGATGTGGTACTTGCGCCGCCACCAGCGGTTGAGGAGGCCGCGTCATCCGTGGTCAATGGGGTTTGTTGAGGCACTTCCTGTCCTCCATCATTCTCGTCTGTCGGTTGTGATGGCTGCGGTATTGGAAAAGCCTCCACTGTTAATACAGCATCTTCCACCAGAACGTGCAACTCTTTATCTACCAATCTTGAGAGCATCAAGTAGAAATGTGAGTATGACACGAGACGGCTTGAGATATGGGCGCAAACATGACGTACCTGATATCAAGTGTTCCTATACTGCCGCTATGACCTAAGCAGAGCTGATAGGATTGCTCGTATTCTTCATACTCGCTGTCTTGGTCATTCGATTCGTTTCGCTCGCTCGTCGGATTCGTTCTCACCGACCCTTCAAGGTCGAAATGTCTCGAATCGTCGATATTGAGTTCGCTGATTTGATGATGCATAGGGGTCTCTGAGACAAGTCGTACTGATGGTTTGGAGTAGCCATTGCCTCCTTGATCCTGAACGGAGAATTCCTCCGTCGTCAGTCGCGTGTCATCATCATCATCATCCTTGTTCGTTTGGGGTGCGTTGGTCTTGCCTCTGCCTTTTGTAAAGCATGAGAATATACTTTTGCTATCTTGCAATGGGGTTCCTGGGCGAGGAGGTGGAATGATTTCTTGTCCATTATCATCAACGGGCACCTCCAAGTCATCATAGCTATTGGTCCTGCTGCGGCTAGGAAGAAAGCGATCTACATCGTTCAAGTGAAGTGAGCCGTCCTGGTACTCGTTGGAGATCTCGGTTCGAACCCGCCGTGGCACATATAGCTCGTCAGGGAAATCATGTGCTTCTGTGTAATATGGGTTTTGTGGTATGTTTGGTTCCGACACTTCTTTTGATTCTCTTGGTTTGGGCTTTTTCTTGGTTTTCTTTCGCTTCTTGACTTGTTTGCCTGGCATTTGTTCCATTAGTTGCACACCTTCTCGTAACTTGACATTGGACAATCGGACACCCCACCCTGATCCATCATAGACGCTCGGTAAGGCTACACCCTCGACGTCGACATCACTCAAATACTTGGATAGAAACGTCTGCAACGTCTTGCTCAGCAATGTCATTGCCGCCGTTTTCAGCATGGTCGACATTGTTTAGAGTAACGACAACGTTCTCCCCAGACACGTATACACAATCCACACTCTATAATGGTGAAAGCATTTGGATGGAGACTCTCAAGCAATGTTCACTAATGGAATACCTTGGTCTTGAACACAAGGGTAGCGGCGATGTACCGGTAGGTGATTGTGGTACAAGTAATGCCTGATTGGCATTGTCTGCAGTAGTCACGCGTGGTGACGCCGTTGGGTTGACTGCCTTGACTGGTTAGTCGAAGTAATCAAGTCTAGGTGCGTCGTTTACTGAGCCTACAAATCTCCAAATATTGTGAGTTATCAAATACTAACAGTACATCAGACCACCTTCTTCCTATTCCAAATAGATCAAATTACCCGAAGCAGGACGTACAACTTCCTCCAATATCGACACTGCCAACAATTCTGACGGTGACTTTTCATGGCCCGTGACAGTACACAATCTTCCTCCGTTAGTACTATTACCCGGTAACGCAGTACTAAATGTATTATTACTGGTAATTAATGCATTTCCCAAACTATATGCGACAAGCAACATGCACCACCATCCAAAGTCACATGTGGTTTCGCGGTAATGTCAACTATTATGCCGACTCGATCCTTATCATCGTCGTCTCCACCGCCCAACCGTTCCTGATCCGATTTCGACAAGGCCTGGCCATCCGGAGTTGTCACTTGACTCAATTTGGTAATCTTTGCCCCCTTGGGAATTCCAACATTGACACAAGTCTTTCGGTTCAAATACTCTGCGGCTCCATTGACTTGATGGATCGATGTCACTTCGACCCCTCCCACGATAATTGTCATGTCTTGATGTAATTTACATGCCTCGGCTGAACGCTTCTCATTGGCTTCACAAAATATCAAATCATCAAACCAATGTTGAGCATCCGTATCCAACTCGCCATCATGAGCATGATCGTTATGGGATGGACCTTCAAAGGGAAGCCACAGTCGAACATTGCCACTTTCGGGAATTCCATACATGGCAATTTTCATATCAATATAACCAAGTCCACCACAACTTTCCACCTTGCGTTTGGTATTGCGTTCGAGTGTGCTAACATCTAGAACCCATCCTTCTTGGTAATTCTCTTTGGTTCGATCCACCATGATATCCAAATTGGCTTGGGCCAGACCAGATACCACTATGGAGGTTATGGTCTTGGTTTCATCGGATGCCGGTACAAAGGAAGTACGACAGGACAAATCCTTCATGATATACGAATCCGAGTCTTTTATTTGGTGCCCAAACAATAACTCGTTGACTTCGGGATCATTGTCGGGTAATTTACTAAGTGGCTTGGGAAATGACCCTTTTCGTTTGTACTCGACGGCCGTGGCCGAGGTTTGTAGCATTTCATGCGCTAGTTCTAGGACCTTGACAAAGTGCATGGCAATCATCCATCCAATCATACTATGTTCTTGGCGTTTGGGGTGCCAAGCACCACGACCGGGACAGGCAGGTGGGGCACCAAATTCATTCCAATCCTGAAAGCCTGGTGGTAGAGGATCCAGTCCGGCGAGTGTCTTGTCATCCATAACAACCTCCTTGGTACCCACGGCAAGGGCATCCGCCAAAAGGCCCTTGTCCGTATAATCCTTTAACAGCTGCTTGCGCTTGGCGTTCTTGTCCAACATGATAATCATGGGTTGGGAGGCGGACAATTGTTGCATGGCCTGTCGAATAAAGGCTTCAAGGACTGCCTCACTATTTCCTTCATTCATACTGTAATCCCAAGACAAGACATCGGGACGACTCCCCACAAAATGTTCCAGACAAAACGAATAAGGAAAGCTGGGGATTCCACCTATGGCCGCATTTCGAACCACCAAGGGAATCCCCAGCAATTGCTGCATGGGTTCATTCAAAATTCGTTGCACTTCAAAGGGAAAGGATTGATTGAAAAAATTTCCTCGACCCACCGTGACCGAATACCCCGAAAAGGCCATGACAAAGGGTCGACCGGCGAGACTGGCTTCGACCATGCGCATCGCCGTTTTCTCCATGGATCCATACTCATTAATCCCTCGTTCCATTAGAGTCTTGCTGTAACTTCCATATCGTGTTTCAAATTCCTTTTTTAATTGACGAATAACATCTTTGGCTTCTACCGCCCATTGCTTTTTTGGGGTCGCCGCTGGAGACTTTGGGGCAGTTATAGTCGTCGCTGTTGTCGTCGAGGGAGAATTCATAGAATGGATACCATAGAAACTCATACATAATAAAGCAAGCATTCCAATAAAGGAGAAAGGCGACGTGACTCGAAAAGGCCCAACACTCAAATTCCAGTTGCCATAGGTACCTCCCTTGCGTTTGGTACTCGATTGTCCCGAGATTGGTGGTGACTCTACGACCTGCTGACGAGCTCGATGCCCAATGGGTCGTAACATTTTGTGTGACGTCTTCTGTCCCAGCCTAGGCAGAAACAGAGGTCCACCACGAGTATCTTCGGTTGGTTCTATCGTCGTTTTGGTATTCGCAGCGCACGTTTGTCTCGTTTCTTTTCCAAAATCTCTATCGACTACCAGTCTGTTTCTCTCACCATCACACAAAATGCCATTATCGAGGAGAGGGGGGAGTCATTTTTGTGATCCTCCGGAACTGTAATATAACTGTATAACTGCATGAAGTGTTCCACCGAGTCGATAGATAGTCAATATCGTACCAAGGACTTGTACCTAATAGTATTACAATGAATCCGGATGGGGCTAAAGATATATCCACACGCCATATGTCCCGGTCGGAAGCCACGGGTAAATAATGACGTTTTTAGTAGTATCCAGCATTCCGCATTTCGGATTTCCCCGGTGTTCCATCCAATTGCCGGTGGTACCAGTTTGCTACTGGTACTCCTACCCTGTATGTACCTGTTTTTTATTTTTGGTGGGAATGGAACAATTACCTGCAAGTGGTACTGCTGTACCAGGTATGCACGGTAGAGGGGAAACTCAAACTTCGCTTTCCCTCCGCAAAGGCGGTGGGAGCCAGTTCCATCACACTCACTTCTTCATTGCCAACTGGTGTGCCTCAAAATATAGTAGTACTACTAACTACTAAACTAACACTCAATGATTCATCTCGCAAAACAAATAATACTATAGAGCAACGTTCATTCTACAATTAGTTTTGTCGTAAGCACAAGTTCTTACATATGTTTTGCAATTCCCTGTACATTGCAATCATAAACGGACAGGTCCCGCTCAACCCTCAAGATGGAAAAAGACGCACAATCGCCAAGTGAACGGCCACACGCGAAGGCCAGATCCACGAGCTGCATCACAAAATGGATAGACAAGATGACCAGAGATTTACATGGACATACTCATGGACATGCTCATTGACATGCTCATGTCCGCAGGCATGTCGGTTGCAGCGTCACCACCCATGTCGGCTCCAGCATCGCCACCTTTGTTTCCACCCTTGTCGCCACCCTTGTCTCCGCCCTTGTCTCCACCCTTGTCTTGCAAGAAACGACGTTGCACTCGGTTCTTGAGATCAACATCGATTTCGTCAGAGAGATTCTCGTATTGGGCAGATGCTCCTCGAGCACCTCGCGTGTTCACATCACCAGACTGAACTCGACGTCGGACTGTTTGCTCTGCTGCTTGAGAGGCAATAACCAAAAGGGCAATGAGGAGAACAAAGAAAGACTTCATGGTGGTATAGTTGGGATTGCTTTGTAAAGTGTTGCGTTGCTCGGATTGTGAGCAAATTCACAAGACTATCTCGGAACCAGGGGAAACGTTTTGCTTCTCCACTGCCGCATCACAGATTTCGAGAGACAGTCCACCAAAAAAAGGCGCTTTGTTTTTCAAAAGGCTTCCTGAAGCCTCGTGCTAAAATATAGTGTAATTAGGAAAGGGGATTCTAAGTGAATTAATGTAAATCTTCATGAACTAACAATTGGATTTGTGTATCGTTGCTGAATCTGATGGCCTAAAGGACCCAACGATGTCCGAGTTGATAAATATTTTTGGTCGAACCACACAAATACTAGCTTAAACGATGAACGCCCGCTCACATGGTTCCAGTGACGTAGGAACTCAGAGCATCCACTTCACGCTTCGTTGGTAATAAGTATTACACCAAAAGATTTTTACATGTGGGTAGAGTCACACTTCTGGTTCTACGTGGTACGAAGATAATTCCTGCTGTTCGCACGCTCCACTCCAACCACCAAAATCAACCTCACAAAATTGTTCTTCCTTCGCCACCATCTCATCCTACCCACGTTCTTCGCTTGCCAAATCGGCCAAGTTTTCTCAATTTTTTTGTGGAGAAAAGATTTGGCAAAAACCTGGAACTGTAAGGCTGCTTCAAATACCCATATGAATAGGTGTGTCAGCAGATTCGTCGGCATGATTCTCTTTTGTCCCGTGATCACGCGAGCGAAGAAGCAATGAACAAGAAGACCATCAGGAAGCAGTCGTACCAAGTACGATGATGCAGCGTTGTCTTCGCTCGTAGGTGAGCAACGGGCGAACGAACGACTCGTCCGGGCGAATGAACTGGTTGAAGATATGGATATGGGTGTTATCCAAGAACAAATGATTTTGTATTAAAACTGAATAAATTGTCGAAGTCAGCGTGCCCCCGATAGTGGCTACTATGATGGCTTCGACCTTGTAGTTAGCTACCGGTACTGGTAATCAGAAATCATTATGCTGGAGCGCCCACATCGGTAGATGATCATTCGTCTCGATGTTGATTCTATCTCGTCGACAAGATTAGGCTGGAGTCAGTGCATTCTCAATTCACTGGTAGCCACTTTTCAGTTGACACGCTCGTAGTACGACGGATAGAGTACTATACGCATGGCTTTGGATATTCGCGCGGCGGTGCAACAAAGAAAAGAGTTTACACTAGTTCGATGCTGAAAGCGTACTAAATGTAATACTCAACTTCGCTCGAACTCAGTGCTAGCGATGGCTCGACATGACATCGTATTTTGTGTAGCTACTAGTTTATCAAGGGCGATGCAAACGAGCAAACTAGCTTGATGACTATCGATCGAAGCGATGCACGACATCAATGTTGCTCGGTATATCTTGTTGCGACAGCTACCAGGATTTATCGTGATCCCTCCTCGTAAAATCGATCTTTGATTTGTTTGTATTCTCCACCCATCAATTCCATTATTTCTGTCCATAGTGGCTTGGCCTTTTGAGTACCCATTCGATCTCGGCTTTTAAAAAGGACTTCCTTGGCGACTGACGAGGGGAACCAAATGCCATCTCTGATTTCCTTGTCCAGGTCCTTGGTGGACCAGATGGTACTTTGCACGAAGAATTTAAAGTCAAACCCTGTCATGACACGTTCCAAGGAAGGGTCTTCCATTGCCTCTTGGGCTTGGGCTGGATCACCACCCCAATACAAGCCATCTTCCGTCAGTTTTGATGCATCCTTGACTGTGGGACAGAGATGAAGCATGTCCAGACCAGAAGAAATGTTGTCGATTCCTCCAAACCAAAGCGGCTGAATGCAAAACTTTTCCAGTATAGGCGGCAGAGCAGCAGCCTGTTCACCTAATGCTGCGGGTGGTTGCTCTAAATCCCCCAACAAGTATCCTGTTCTTCGATTCAAGAGGACAGCTCTGCAACCACGCTTTTCGTCTCGTTCCACCAGGATAAGCACGGGTAGTAAATCGGCTTGACGGTCAGGTCCCAAATCCTTGGGCGGTGGTCGGGTGAGACCAAATTTTGCAAGTAGCGAAGGACTTGGCCCAGTAGCAAGTAGTCCGGTTCCAATACTGCAAAATTTATCTGGATTTGCAACAAGGATAGTGCCTGGTTTCACTGTATCAGCATGTTTTGCCCACTCTTGAATGGTTTTCTCTGTTTTCCCGCTTTTACTTCGTGCAAAACTAATCAATTCATCGACAGACGAAATCCCTTCTTCTTCAGTGTTGGGGGTATCACCAAAGAGATTTCCCATTTTGGACCGGAAATCCGCAATCGATATTTCGTCCATTTCTTTGTAATCTTCGTCGTCATCCTCGTCCTCGTCATCGTCATCCTCGTCTTCGTTGTCATTGTTGTCGAATTTTTCAAAGTCGCCATAGAAGGTAAACAAGGACGTAGGTCGTGGGTGACGCATAGAGGGACATACTACTGAATTCGTCAATAATGATGTACTTGGGAGGAAAATCGGACTGAAAGCCCTTGCCATGCCCAAGGCAAGTGCCCCAGCAAGGAGGATATATTGATGCATCAAAGGTACTTGGCAATTGCGAGATAGGTTGGAATATGCAACACGCTCTTTGTGCGTAAGACTCTCACAACGACTCTGATGACAATCAAAGTATATAAAAATAAGAAAGTTTATTACAAAGGGACGTTGTGTAACCCTCAGCGAATGCTCACAACGCTATTTGTTACGCACCACCATGGTGGCAGCGGGTTGGCAAACCCAACACATCGAAACATGAATGACGTGTGAGTTCGGCAGGCAGGCCCAACACATCGAAACATGAATGACGTATCCGCTGGCGGACAGACGAGGCGCTCCTCCCAAGAAATCGAAACCACCAAGACAAAGCGTCATAGGCTTATGTCTGTACATGTGTTCACTTCAAGTTGAACGACTATGAGAACATCCTAGCTGGAATTTTCGGTGAATGCCGTAACCATTATAAAAACTAACCTTGCGGAGGAACGAATTGGACGCTTTCATCTAACGCATGCCATATTGAATAATGAATACCTAGTTCGCATTCTGCCTCTGGAATTCCGATAACCTGGCCATGGCGTTCTAAACGACACGACATTACCGGTGTTCAATGGACGAAAGACATTTTCTCCACCATGATGGCTTATACCGTTCTACCTACCGGTTGAGCTATGTTGAAACGAAACGTATAGCTTGTCTTTGCTTCACTCCACCAGCTTATCGCCATGGATATGAACGATTCGCCCGTGGCCGTGTCCCCATTACCCAATCGCTGAGACGGAAACAAGAAAAACCTTGATAGGTTCAATTCGATTCCCTTGTTAAGCAAATTGCCTTTTTTTCATTGGTTTCTTCCATTAGATGAGCAGTACAGAAGTACTTTGTCAAGCTGGATGGTTTTCCCAAACACGTCTTTGACCAAAAGCTCTCGTTCCCTAGCAGTTAGTCCCTCGTCGCACTCGCAAGTTTTGTTCAAAGTCTCCCAAGCTATTCGAAAAGCCGCCAATCTATCACGAAGAGGACATGCCCCGCCATCACGTCTTGGTGGAAGGGGAAACATTTGCTTGGACACAGATGAAACCTTGATGTGTGTCGCCTGCATATCCGTCTCAGTCGCCAACGGAGGTTTTGAATTCTCTAGCGTATCCACGCTCAATTTTCGGCGTTTGTTGTCCAGTCTGCTGCTCTCTTGAATCATCGTGCGACGTGCTTGTGTTCCGGTACCTATTAGGGATTTGGGGAGGACGCGCGGCAAGTCAACGCTCTGTCCCCTTGATGCACTTGCAAACCCTGCGTTAGACCTAGACAAAAGGTCCAATTGTGCCTGTAGACTCATTCGCCGCCGATTTCCTTCTTCTATTGCTAGGGTGCGCTGTAGTGAAGCGATGTCGATGGCTGGAAGTCCAGTAGACAGACCAAGATTGCGTTGTCGCATCGGTTGATTGAATAGGTGATTCAAATTGGCTTGTTCATCGCGCAACGAAAGCGCTGCTTGAATGTCTCCCATCCAAGCTAGACTGGACGCAGGATCTGTTGTCGATGGTCCTCGGTCTTGACGCATATGGACAGAAGGGAATCCAAAGTACTGCTGTGGATTCATTGTCTTTACCGGGTAGTTTCAACACGGCGATCCCAAACCAATGATATATATTTTGCCCGTGGACAAGTGGGTTTGTGGATTGTCATCCAACCGCCGTTCAAAGGGCTGGTTCAATATATGGTGTAAAAAAGGAAAGTGACAGAAAGCAGAACTCCAATTTCAACACAAATCACCACGTTCCAGTTTGTACTGCGCCGGTCATTGGTCGTGAAGTGACTGCCGAACTTGACTGCCAGTCCACTGATATTTACATGGATCGGAATGTTCTGATTCGGGACCACTCCTTCGTCATGTTCCGTCAGGAGAATTTATCCCTTCAAACCAAGAACAACTGCATAAACTCCGCCGTATATAAGATCGCCATCCCTTTTATTAAAGCCAAAAGAACCTGTTAATCACCAGCAAAGAAGGTATCTTGAACTTCATTTTTGGGCTTTAGTGAATTGAATCGAACGCAATTCTGCAAGTTGGCGCTTTAGCTCCCAATTCCGGAAATTGTCACTTGTCACTTGTCAATCTCTCAGCCTCGAGACGTTAGTGGCCAGTTACCTCACTGTGAATTGGAAAATGACGACTATCAAGAGGGTCTACCACTCTACCACTACCGGTACAACTGCTGCTACTACAACCATCTTCTTCTCGACGACAACAACAGGCACTCATTTCTTGAGCTAGGACAGCAGAAAAATAGTCTAAAATTACTACTACGGTTCAATATAATGTTCATCATGATGGGTAGGGTATCGTTCCAGTCAAGTGCCCTTTCAAAGGGTACGTACAAAGTTATAGCTGTTTCTGCAGAGTTCGTTCACAATAGCTGTAAAATAATCCTTTGCTCAACAGAAGACTATGTTCTCTGGGAGATGATTTATACGTCGGTTGTATTGGTCGTCATGTTTGCAATTCTGATTTCAGACCGCGTGGGTGCAGACTCAGTGCTGTTGATGGCCCTGATAGCCTTCATGGCAGCGGGTATTGTCAAATTGGCAGAGGGCCTGGAAGGCTTTAGCAATGAAGGACTGCGACGGCGGTATTGATTCTTTTTGTGGTTGCGGAAGGAATCTCCAAGACAGGGCCCTTGGATTGGTCCATGGGCAAAATTCTTGGCCGCACTAAAACAGCGTCCAGTGCCCAGTTCCGACTGATGGTCCCCGTCACCATTGTTAGTGCCTTTTTGAATAACACACCAATGGTGGCTGTCATGATTCCAATTGTGCAGAAATGGGCCAAAACAACAACATTCCACTGCAGCAGCAATTGACTCATGCGTCATTCGCCAGCATTCTTGGTAGAACTTGCACTTTGATCGGTACATAAACAAATCTTGTTGTCGCGGGTTTGCTCTATAATCGATATCCGGGAGACCAAGAGGTTCACGCTGGTTTATTTGACATTGGTCTATTTGGTGTACCCGTGGCTATAGCTGGCATTGCCTACATGATTCTGGCTTCACCCGTCTTGCTTCCTGGGGCGACAGCAACAAGATTCCTCAAGTGGAGGGAATGTTCTTCTCGACTCCCAAGAAGACGTACTGTTGGGTGCTCGATTGGCTCCTTGGTCGCCTGCAGCAGGAAGATCAGTCAAGCGTTCGGGGTGCGTGATACAAGAGACATTTATTTGGTCAGTGTCTATCGTGCGGCAACAGGCAATATCCATCGCGCCGTCCGTAAGAGTTCGTTCTTAATGTAGGAGATATTCTCTACTTTACGGGTCTCGATGATGGCTTCGGGGAATTCTGCGAAGAACTTTGGAGATTTTGACCAATGAGCTTGATGAGAAAAAAGAGACAAAGACGTCGAACACCCTTGCTGGTGACGATGCCAAAGACTATGACACCATGCAGGAACCTCCTAGCTTCATCAGGGGCACCAACATGGAACTTCGGTCAGTTTTTGAAGGCGAAGTTCGGGATGGTGAGGACCAAGTACCATTGGAAATCCGTATCACAGTAGAGGCTTTGCTCAGTGCTGACGAAGCAGAAAGGTCTTTTGCCATTACAAGAATGATAGGTCAGTACAATTTCCTGCTTGAGTACCTTCGGAAGGTTTTCCTTCTCACCCTTCCTTGTCACATGCTTTAGGCTGTACGAAGGTGGTGAAGTCAAAAAAATCGATGAAAAAGTTCACGACCGACGCCTGATTGACGCTGTTATTGGTCGCCTGGTCGGAAAGACCGTGAAGGAAATCCAATTTCGAACCAAGTTTGGTGCAGCTGTCATTGCAGTACATCGCGACGGTAAACGAATTCACGAACATCCTGGTAAAATAAAGCTTCAGGCCGGTGACGTACTTTTGCTGGAAGCGGGTCCGACGTTTATCAAGCGCGGTGTTGAAAACAATAGATCCTTCGCTCTGCTTGCCGAAGTGGAAGATTCTGCTCCTCCACGCTTGAGATTTCTGATCCTTGCCATTGCTATGATAGCCGTGTACACGGCTGGGTTGCTTCGCTTCTAATTACAGCATTGATTGCCTCGATATTGATGGTAGGCATCGGCATCCTTTCGGAGCAAGAACCCAGAGACGCTGTAAATTGGGATCTCTACATTGCAATTGCGTCAGCATTTGGTATCGGCGCTGCATTGGTCAATTCTGGAGTCGCCTCGGCTATTGGAAGTTTCCTTGTTGATGTCGGGGAAGGAATTGGTCTCGGCGGTAAGTGGAAACAGATTATGTCACACTGACAGTTAATCATGGGGCGTGCAATTGTGCTGTCAATCTTCTGATATCCGACGATTGCCGTAGGCGCTGGCTTGTTGGGTGCGGTCAATCTGGGAACATTTTTGATCAGTCTTGCTGTAACGAACAATGCCGCAGCAGCACTCATGTTTCCGATTGCATTAGATGCTGCAGAAAAGACTGGAACTGACAAAGTTATCATGTCGTTCACTCTTATGATTGGTGCATCTGCTAGCTTTGCGTCGCCATTTGGCTATCAGTACGTTCACAGTCCATGGTTCTAATGCATTTCGTTCGAGGTCAAGACAACATTTTGCTGATGGAACGTCGTTGTTCTCACACAATTTTCCCGTGTTTGTTGATGTTTAGAACAATTCTCGTGGATTACGGTCCAGGTGAATACAAGGTACGCTTTCCAACCGCCAGGATGATAATGTTATTGTGATGGTGGAAAATCTAACACTTGGTTTGTTCTCGTTCGTTTTGCGACAGACGAAAGATTTCATAGCCATTGGAACTCCCTTATAAATCGTTCTTTGGATCTTGTCTGTTGCTGTTTTGGCTGGGAATTCCAAGGACTGGTGGATCAGTTGGATAGAGACAATCATTGCTCTTGTCATGGTAGTTGCCTTTCGAGTCGCCAATCCCTTTGACATGGTTGTCCAACGATTCTTCTTAGGTCGTATCCTCTTTTGGTGGTGGCGTGTACCTTTCTATGAGAGTGGAAAGGCACAAAAAAGTCGATACTTGCCTGGGTACCGCATCAATTGACAGTTGTATCGCCTTCGTTGCATCCAAGACTTGGTGTGACACTTGGATTTCCGTTTTCTACCGTTAAATTGAATGGCGGCGAATTCTTGAATTCTCATCCAAAATGTTCCAATTTTTATACGACATTTGAATCTTTGTCGACGGAGACTACACCGATCGTTGTATAGAGATATTCAGGCGCGAAGATAAAGAAATTCAATCTGACGTCATGGTCCACGCCGAATTGGTGGAACTCAATGGGAATCCTGGACGACTCTATGTGTGAAACGCAAATGGTGGCGTTCCCCGAGAGAAACCATAACCACGATGACTGTGGTCACAGAGAAGGTTGTACCCAGGTACGACTCCACCACATCATAGTTTTCGTTGGTTGGTGCATTGAAACTTTTACCTAGCTGGGTACCCACTGTTTTTTCACTTGACGGAGGAACAACAATTGACACAATACATAATGACAATGAGTAGTAATCCATTATGCTTATGCATCCATTCCAGTGTATGGAGTCAAAGATGGTCCTTGATGACATGGATTACGATGCTATCCCTACAAGCGCTACTACCACAGGCCGTTCAAGTGGCGCCTCGCCACTGCCGTGGTGGAATCAAGCATTTGCACTTGGCAGTCGGCAAGGATCCTAGTACTCAAATGACCATTAGCTTTGCCAGTCTTTGGAGCGATCCAGGTGTTGCGGCTCCCATTGCCGGTGTTCACATTGGTACAGCACCGAATCACCTGGATCGGTTTGTAGGTGAACATGAACATCCTGTCAAGTATGTCAGCGGCTTGGTGGGAAAGCCAGATCATCATTACTACTCGCCGTTTCAACATCACATTTCCATTGATAACTTGCAACCGAACACTACCTACTACTATATCGCCGTTTTGGGAGATCGAAGCAAGGGAATCGACCATTTGCGTAACAAGGCGCTGACAGATCACCCTTCACAGCACCAGAATTTGGATGCTGAGAACAAGGTTATGAATGCACAGGAGCAGATAAGTCGTGAAGGCGACGAAGGATCTCTTCGTCGTCGTCTTGCGCCACCACCCTATGATGGACACGGAAAACCATGCTTGGAGGGTAATCAAGTGCGTTCCTTCAAAACTGCTCCCCTTCCTGGATCGGAGGATGCTCAATCGGCTACCTTTGCAATCATCGGGGACCTTGGTCAGTTTGATCACTCAAAAGAGACGCTGGATCATATGACCAAGCATCGTAATGGTGTGGATGCCGTTGTTTTGGTTGGAGACATTGCGTATACGGAGTACGATCATCGACGATGGGACACGTTTTTCGACTTTCTAGATGACTTCAGTATTTTCGACGAGGTACCTCTTCAGGTGGCTATTGGAAACCATGGTACGTTGATCCCTTTTTTTAGTGAGGAATCTCGGCTCCAACTTGGAATTTCTCAGCTCTTCTTTCTTTCAACTATATGCAGACATTGACAAGCAAGAGAATGGCAACGAACTTTTTCAAGCGTACGAAGCTCGTTTTCGCATGCCCCAGGTCTATCCACCTGAAGTTGGTGTTTTCGATGGACCAGCTGGGTTCTTGAACATGGATGCACCTCCCTATCCCTTGCCCTATGAGTGGGGAAACGCATACTATGTCTTTGATTACGGACCCGCGAAACACATTGTTCTCAGTGCATATTCAAACATGAATCCAGGATCCAAACAGTATATTTGGCTCCTGTCCGAACTTCAAAGAGTTGATCGAAACATCACGCCTTGGGTCTTGGTCACTATTCACGTGCCCATCTACAATACTTTTTCCCTTCATCCGCACGATCTCCAAATATTTGCGGCAAAGGAACACCTGGAACCTTTGTTTGTGCAATACCACGTAAATGTCGTCTTCACAGGACATATTCACGCCTATCTACGAACTACCAATGTTGCCATGGATGTTCCTAACGAGACTGGTCCACTTCACATTACAATTGGAGCTGGTGGTAGACAATGTGAAGCTCCTTTCAAATCAGAGGAGCCAGAGCCTTGGGTTGTCAAACGAGATGCAAGCATCTACGGGTATGGACGATTCCAAATATTCAACGCCACACATGCGGAATGGAGATGGATTCATTTATCCAATTCTGATAACTATGATTACAACCGTGTCAAAGGAAATTCAACCGTACATCTCCCGCAACTTGATCATGACGAACATGTACTCGAGAATCAATATTTCGTGGCGCAGCGTAGATTCTAGATTGACCTACAGGTGTCACGGCCGGACTTGTGCGGGAAGGGAAGGCGTAATCAATATTCAACGATTGACATATTAACTATTAACAGACCTTTACCTGGTAGTTACATTTAGTTTATCAAATGAACTGGAACTCCATAACATACGGGAGCACATCCAACAATGAAACGAAGCTTGCATGCTTCTCGTGACTTTGCGACACAACTGGCCAGGCTCTCGCCGCTACTTGTTCCATCCGCCTGCAAAAATTGTTGCAGCAAGGCCGTGGAGAAACGGTCAATGTCATGATCCGTGACATCCCATAAATTCCCAACCACACAAGGTGCTCCTGCACACAAATAGGAAAGGGCAATTCCCTCTGGTTCGTAATACAGTGGAACCTGTTCCAGAGGTTGAGAATGCTTGCGATTGACGGAAACAAGTCTGCCACTGCTGCAACCCATGAGAACGACAGTGGCGCTACAGGCACGCTCAGCATGCCCATCCCGTCGGCTAATCAAGTTTTCGACGTGTTTGCGGGAGTAACATGTTTGACCCCCACCATGACCAAAGTACATGAACAGACTATCTCGACGACAGAGTCCCTGCTCCATAAAGCTAATTGGCGGTATTTCTCCCACGACTCCGTCCCAGTCCCAATCATGGTGGCTAGAGATACTTTCCAACACAGGCTTGAGCCGTGCTCTGCTCGAAGCCAGATTGTTTTCTGGGTCGAGAACATACGAGGCACGACACGGATCCACCATTGGTGTCTCGCCCGGCGATTGTATGCCTTTATCAAGCAAAGTTGCCAGAACAAACGCGAGCGATGGTACTCTGCATACACATTGACCAACCAAGGATGGCATGCCTTCAAAGGGAAATCGATGAAGGTTCTCATCAAGAATTAGAAAAAGACATCCCTCCCTCGGATTGTCTTCATTGGTTGCCTGACGTGTGTCACTTTGCGATAAAATGAGATCAATAAGTTCCTGTTTTTTCATTTTTCGAAGGCTCGAATCAGAGAATCCATATTCAGACCTAAGCCTGTCTTTTAACTTTGGGACAGTCAGCTTTTTCAATGATTCATCTGTTTCTTGCTGGGGTGGCTCGGAAATGTTGACAGCCGCTTCGAACTTTGATGCCAAATTTCCCACTGGAAGCGGTGTAGCATCCGCGAAGATGCAATCGTTGGAATCTTTTCGCAAATGCAAGGAATGAAAGTAATTATTTTCAACACGCTCCAACAAGATCCTCAAGCGTTCGTCCAATTTATGTCGCGTTTCCCACCAAGCGCGTTTATTGGCCTCTTTCACGTAGTGTTCCGATATAGTGGAAGGATCCATTCCGAAAAGTTGATTTTGGCTTTCGTTGATGATCACATCCAGCGGTACCATCACGTCATTGTATACCGTGTCTTCATTTTTAGGAACTTCTCGGATAGTTTCCATTGACATTGTACCAGAGGAATCTTTTTCGATACTAGTCACGAGCAAGTCACCAGAGGAGCATAATGTTGCCGCGACGAATTTCCAATTCGCGGGCGACAGTTGTGACAACTGATCCAAGATTCCACTGCCCGTCTCAGCAAAGTCACTTTGATTGAAAAGGTCGGAAAGGTCAGAGTGACCTTTTTGCAAACTTCGACCCATGAGGTGTCGGAAGGATTGTCCAATAGATCTGAGTACCAAAGCACCGGCTGTCAAGCTGTTGGTGCACCCGTTTTCGGGACCAGTGACCAAGGCAAGATTTCTTAAGATGAGGCGAGAGAGTATGTCACTACCGATGGAGTGTATGGCAGCGGCCGTTGACAGGAGATGTCGTGCGTTCCGGAGATTTTGGTTCTCTATGTCGCTGAGCCCACTTGGATCTTGACTCCAGATGAGACCAAGTGCACCGGACTGACTGAGAGCTGCAATCTCCATACTTGCTTCGTAGTGGTATGCCCAAACGCGATCAACAGTTTCAGAAGCTGGATTTGTTTTCACTTTATTGCAAAGATCTCTGACTCTGGATTGAGTTTCTGAGTCCAGCTGAGAGGCCAGATGGCAAAGACAACGGATCTCCCGGATAATTACTTTTGCCCCAATCGTAGTGGGACGATCGTTTGTGAGACGTCGATATGTTTCAAAAAGCTTGTTGGAAACAATTTTGCGATGGTAATCTAATGCATCTGCATAGAAAGCAGAAAAAGAATCTTGAAACGACGAGTTGACTGATTCACCGTAAATAAGATCACCCACTGGAAACAAAATGAATGCAATGTAAGAAATCGAATGCAAAAATTGACCCTGAAAGTGCGCTGTAAATCATACCTGATAGCACGTCAAGGATTACTTGAAGCTGAAGCGAGTCGTCAGCCGATTCTGTCCATGCAGATTTGAGCCATCTACCACCTGTCTGCTCAAGTCCCCGTAGAACTAAATCTTGGGCACCTGCTGAACACAAGATATCAAAACTGAGTCGTTGAAAGACCTTGGTCCTCAGCCCAGACTCGGATGACAGCATCTCGTCAACTTCGGGACCGCGCTCTTTGTCAACACGCTTCAAGTCTACTCCAAGGTAGTCTGACAAATTGGTGAGATACGCTATAGCTTTGCGGTGATCGCCTGTCCTAGCGTAGATTTTGGATCGCAAACCGAGGAGCTCAATGTACCGGCGAGTGGCGCGTGAAGCTAAAGTGCTTTGAGCAACGTTTTCCCATATTGGCAAGTTGCCGTCTGGCTGTGCGCTGCCTCGTGTGGATGAAATGACGGACATGGTAAGGCGACACGATTCTTGCAAGTGATGGAGCGCCTCTGTGAAGCCACCCGACGACGCCGCAAGCTCGGCGAAAATCAGTTCAACCCCAGAGTAGAGCCACCACAGCAGCACAGTAGGCTTGACATTGTCTTCTGCCGCTTGAATTTCCTCCTGAATGGCCTGTGCCCGTTCCGCGAGTGTGGGGTCAGATGCGTCGTCCTTTCCAAAGGTTGTGAGGGCGCGTAGGGATGCCAGGTGAAGTTCCTGATGGGCAAACCATTTCATGGATGTAGAAGGGCTTATGGATTCTGACTTGGCAATGACCAATCCATCCAAATCTGCTTTGCAAAAAGGACTCGCCGAAAATACTGAAATAGCCATAGAGCGAAACCAAGCACTCTTCTCCATATCATCCTCATTGAGTAAATCGAGGATCCACTCTATAACAATGACTGAACGAGTCGGGTCCCCGATCGATTCAAGCTGATTCTGAAAGAGGGACAAGCTCCATATAAAAGCGTTGCTCCAAAACTTCGAGACCGGATCTTGGGAACCCGTGGGTGCACTTTGAAAGGTATCCATGGCTCGATGACACTGTTCGAAAACCGCCGATGTTGCTTCATATGTCTGGTCGGCCTCGAGCTGCCAGCAGAAATGCTGAATAGACGCACCAAGGAATTCTCGGTGCACCGAGTGCGTTTTGTCCATGTCTGCAGTAGATTTCAAAAGTGTGAAAGCGTCACGTGCTAGCTTCATAGAAAATGGAAAAGTGGGATATGCGGCCTTTTGAGCAAATGTATTTTCAAGGGCAACCACTTTCGAGTAGTCGATAGCTTTGTTGTCCAGGAACGTCGTAGCTACAACTACGAGGACCAATGCATGATGGATAGCAGGACATGGCAAAGAAATGGGGATTGGTGCGGTTTGAAGATATGAAATGAGGGCAATACAGTCTTGCATTTGCCAGGCAGCGTCGGTTTGTTGAGTTGATCCTTGCAAGGAATTACCGAGCTCTGTAATGACATCTACCAGTAGGAGAAATATTCGTACAGATGCCCCCTCGCTCGGCTGCTTCAATGTAAGTAATCGTGGAAGCACCGTGGAAATCAATAGATTTTCTTGTTTCTTTTCAATCACTTCCCAGAAAGAATTGTTGATTTGTAGCCCGGCCAAAAAAGCGTCCCAGGCACCTTTCAGTAGTTCACCTTGGTCTGGTTGCTCCTGGTGTGAACGTATGTCCGAAATAATGGAAATGAGTCGCCGAATTGAAGACCTGGCTAGCGTGGTTGGCTGAAACGTTGAAGTTTCGGGTATGAAGATGTTCTTGGTTCGAGACACTAAGAAGCGTAGAAGATCGAATTCTTCCCAATCCAAGACCTCACCAGTATAACAGTTGGGAAGTTCATAGGCGAGTAGAACCGCAAACACAACCACGGCATGAGAAAGCAGTCCTGCCGATTGCAAGGCATTCGCCAAGTGCGCTAAGCGAGCCGGTATCTGATAAGTAGATTCGCCTTGCGATTCACCGTGCTGCACAAGGTGGTTGTAGAGTGAAATGCCCACGAGGGCAGGGCAAATGGAAGGCAAGCTGTTACTAGGATCTGATCTCTGTCTCGCAACCAAAGAAATTGCTTTGGCGCATTTCTCGACAAGCTTGGTTGGAACAGGGACGTTAGATTGAAATACTTGGTACATGTCTAGCATTGTTTGATTGGCAAGCATCTCATATTTAAGAGCCTGGTCGCCATGGTGCATTGCCCTAAGTCGCTCAAACGCCGCGAGGGGTCGAATGTAACATTCCAAAGCTGATTCGAATATTGCCAAAGTTTTTGTTGGATCCTTGCAAGATTTAGCCACCATTAGGGAGAGTGGCCCGATGGAATGGATCAAAACTCGGGACAGAATTTCCAAGGCATTTATATTGAAGCCTTGATTGTCGTTTCTGAGTACTTGATACAGAGACCGGTGAAAGGAAAGAGTGGAAAAAATTTGAAAATAGCGGTAATGGGCCTGTGTAGACAAGGCGGCCCATTTTCGAAGGAGTACTGATAGAAAGTCGACAAGGAATTGTTCCAGATCGTTGGGCAGGTTATCAGAATTGGAAAGATTCAACCCACAGCATTCCGAAAACATATCTATGTCGATGGTGTCACTTAACATGTGATTCGCTCGGATGCCAATCATTGCCACCATCAAAATGAGTGATCCAGCATCATTTTCGTTTTGTAAATCCAACTTCCAACATTGTGGGATATTACAACAGTTGTGCAGTTTTGGGGAAATACCGCAGTGTAAAAAACGTTGTACGCAATACTCAACATATGAAATGGGACAAGTCTGCATGCTATGAAAGCGATCCAACTTTGATCCAAGAGAGCGATGAAAGGTGGCCAGTGAAGAATCAGCAGCGACAGGAAAATGACCAAGTTGTAGTGCGTGCGCAATGCATGCCTTTGAAGTGTAGCTGAGCGCGGATTCCCACAAGTGATCTTGAATGAAACTCATGCCGTGGTTGGATTTAGCTTCTGGCAAGAGCATTTCGATGGCAATTCGTCGCAGCTGTAAACAATAATCCTCGAGATTACGTCTAGTATCAAAGACGGCAGGTTTGTCTTTGAGTTTGATGGCAGCGTCCCAAACTACCTTGTGAGCAGTCTTGCAGTGGGCCGTCAGATCTTTGTTGCATTCCAAGTCTTGGCAGTCAGCGACAAAGGAAAGCCACGGATAGTAGCAAGATTGGAACAGCAGGAGCATAAAATGTAGTGGGTCGTTGCTGGGTGGTTTGCCAAGAAGGATTGCACGCAGGCTGCTATTTGGTGTCCATGTTTCGTCCGGTCGTGGTGCCCCATTGTCACTGGGAATAGCATCCTGCCACCAGAGTTGATAAACACTGGAAACACAAACTAGGCAAGCCTTCATGGCGATTGTAACGACCTGTCGTAATGTCATTGTTCCACGTGTGGTTTCCGCTTCGGCAAAGGACGGTACAACCGCAATTGGCCAGGACGTAAGCGAGCCCGAGAAAAAGTGGACAACTCGGCCGTCGCTAGTCAAACAAGAATAGTTGTGCAAAACAAAATGAAGCGCTTCAAATCCAGCAAT
This sequence comes from Nitzschia palea, assembly GCA_019593585.1. Classification (NCBI taxonomy): domain Eukaryota; phylum Bacillariophyta; class Bacillariophyceae; order Bacillariales; family Bacillariaceae; genus Nitzschia; species Nitzschia palea. The sequence continues at coordinate 9,774 of SWEM01000036.1, read as the reverse complement.
TACAATCATGGGATCCTTTCCTGGCTCTGTTGTAACTGTCAGTAAATGGTACAGTAATCGAATACATGATTCTTGAGTGGAGTCGCGATCTTGGAGCGCAATGACCGCTCGCAAACAGTGAACAGCTATCAGAAGTAGATTGTTTCCATTTCTGGCTTCTTCTTCTTCTTGTGTTGTCTCTTTGATTAGTTTCCGGGAGAGACTTAGCAGTTCCGCGGTGTGGTTTTGAACGTGCCAGAGTCCTATTGATGATTGCGGAAACAAAGAACATTGGATAACGTTTTCATCTAGATTGGAACGTTCTTGGAAGAAAACCATGGCTTCTGGAGCTTTGGAAAGGGCTCCTCGAAAGTGTTTTAGACTATGGGCAAGATCAGATGTGGAACAATCGCCTTGTCTGGCGTCCATTGCAACGTCCTCATCGTTTCCAGTCACAAGGTAGTTGGAGGCAAGTCCTCGATTTTCCTTTTCAGCAACATTTGCTTTTCTTCGTCTTCGGTGGGGAGTTTTCGTTGACTGTATTGTGGACATGGCCGTGAGAAGTTTGTAGGGTACCGTTTGTTCTTATGGCCGGGGAACTCCGCCATGGTCGGTTGATATGTTTCGTTTTTGAATTTCGTACTAACGTTAGTACCGGTAGTACCAGGTACAAGGTACTGGAACTTCGCGCCAATTTGGTGTTCCTGGTTTCTAACGAATACAAAATAATGAATCGATCGAGTCGATAAAGCTGATGACATGTTTCGTGACACACCAGCCCCGCGCGCACCTCGTGAGGTGCGCCCATTTCGAATTTCGATACGCAGAGATGCGTACGGAGCATGTCTTACTGCGCACCGGCCGACTCGGATGTCTCAACGCTCACAATTTTGGCCACTTCGGGACTTGGCTTTTTCACAACGGGTCGGTTTGGACGGTCAAAGATTTGGCTCATTCACATTCTCAACAACCTTGCAGTCCTCGTGTGTAATAAGCGGTTGTTACCTTGGCCTCAGTTATTTTCTGAATTTAACTGCACCACTCAACACTACCATGATGAAGAAATTTGTATTGGGCAGCGTCGCCCTGGCCCTCGTATCGGTGGCAACAGCGGCCGAGCATGATAAACCAATTTACCGACGGGTTCAACAGTCCAAAACGTCCAAGAAGGGGGGCGATGAAACTCCACCACCACCATCAAGAACACAACGTACCGCACCCAACAATGAAGATGGTGCCACGAAGGGAGACAAAGCGGGACGTACGCAAGGAACGGGTCGGGCTGGACACGGGACGAGTACTCAACGCACAGCACCCGACACAACCCTTGGTACCAAGAAGGCCAACAAAGCTGCCGATGCTCAAACAACTGGTCGCACTGGAAATACGCAAACAACTGGACGGGCTGGACGGCCTGAACGTGGTGGAACGAATGGAGAATTCACAACCAGGATGAAGACGGAACCGACAGGTCGCAATGCTCCCGACAGTACCGGCCGTCAGCACGCTCAAGGTGATGATTGGTACGATGATTTCTTTGTATATTACGACGATCAAGTCCCTGGTGATATCCAACTGGACGACCTGTATTACCAAGATGATCAGTATACTCAAGGCATGGGCGATGACCAATACAATGCAGGCACATATGATGACCAATACCAAGATGATCAATACGCCCCAATGGATGATCAATACTCGGGTATGGATGACCAATACACTGGAATGGATGATCAATACAGTGGAATGGATGACCAGTACTCGGCAGGTGGACCGGGTGGTAACTATGATGACTTCTACTACGTACCGGAACCAAAGAGCTCAAAATCATGCAAGGGCAGCAAGAAAGGTAGCAAAAAGTGCTCGAAAAAAGGTTCCAAGAAAGGATCCAAGAAAGGTTCCCCGAAGTATGGAGATGACATGTAAGTTGATTCAAGAAAAAACTGCATTTGTTGGCGCCACGTTCGAGCATCTCACAATGTTACTTCGTGATATGTCATTCCCTATAATCGAACCATACAGGTTCTATGCTGATGACTTGTAAGTACCTCCAAGCATATTGCACTCCACCGCAAGAACCTTGGTTCTATTCCTGGTTTACTCACGCTCGCGTTATTCTTTAGTTTCGTTCCCGGAGCCCCCGCGCGCCCCACTCTATCCCTCACTGGTGAAGCCGTATCACCGCCAGCCCTGATGGCAATTGTACCCAACCCAGCAAAACCCGATCCATTGTCTGTGGGGACTCTTTACCCCTTCAACAATTACACCTACAGTCCAAATTACCAGGACGTTGTCGATTTCTATTTGGAAGGAGAATCGATTCCATTGACTGTACGATTGGATGGATATTGCACGCGGACTGGAACGTCGGATAATACGGTTATCGGCTACTGCCACTTTACCTACACGGCTGAAGATCCGCAAGCCTTTGCAAACATTGGCGAATTCGTGGTAGAAGGTACATTATCGAATCCAAGCTTGGCAGCGTCCAATCCTTGTGGTGGCCTTCAGGTGACGGGTGGAACGGGTATATTTACCGCATCGTATGGTATCGTGGCGTTCTGTCCAGCAACGTTGAATACAGATTTCTCACCACCACTCATCCAATCACTGCCAGCGGGTGACGATGTATTCCAAGATGCCGACGCATACCTCCATCTCATCGACATGAGTTTGGATCAAGAATTTGTGTATTCTAGCTCAGCCTAGCTACGTTCGAAACAGTCGTTGTGATATATAGGTTTTTTCATGAAAAAGATCCATTTGCAGTTAATACTAGAAAGAAGTTGACAAATATCTAATTCAGGGAATTATCTACTCATAGAACTAGAATTCACCAAATCAATCATCCATAAAGTGAAATCTTCTGGAGGTCTACAGTTGCACTAAAGCACGTGTTGTTTAGGATGCGAGAAGTACTCACAGTTGACTACCGGCATGACAATAGCTCTCCCAACGGTTTGCTCTGCCTAAGAAGTTGGTGAATTGTTTCTCCTATCACTGTGCACAGAGTTTTACCAAAATTATTCGCCGCACCCAGTGGAAAATGTAAAGGGATGAAATGGTGCCACGCTTCATTGATGGCGCACCCATCAGGTGCTCGGTGCTCCGTGACACATCTACAAAAAAGTGAGACGCACATAGGGTCTCCCAATTTCGTGCCATCGAGCACCTCACTCAACGGTCAAGAAATGGTGGAAACTACAGGATGCTCGAAATTTCGCCACCACCTACGAAGTCTATCAATAAAATCAACTATCAGTCAATACGTATTGCTCTGATTCCACCAAAAACATTGTTCGGTGCATTAGATTTGTATTGCATCCACCATGAAGCACTCGGTATCAACGCTCATCGGAGCGAGCTTGCTCCTTGGATTCACATGTGCCTACAACTTTGATGATCAGAACAGAGTCCTTCAGCGAACGAGGGATATGAAAGATGGAACACCCATGACAAATGATGAAGGCAAACGACTGCGGTCTTTGATTGAAGGAGGTCGAGTAAAGGTTGTCGATCCATCTCAAACAGGTTTGGCGAAGAGACTGGAAGATGCCAAGAACATGGTCACACGTAGGCTCAAGAACAAGCAGCATGGTGGTGGCAAACACAAAGATGGAGGCGCGAGAAAACCACGGGGTACCACGACCAGAGCTGCAGACAATGAGCCCAAACACGAAAAGAAAACAAAAGCAGCTGCCACTCAGACAACACGATCGAAGCCCGTGGAGACAGGTCGACACAAGGGACATCATGATTCTTCAACGCCTCATGATGCTTCCACCCCTAATGATACTGGTCGAAAAAAGACGACGAAAGCAGGCCGTAGTGATCCGTAAGTGACCATCGCTTTGTGAATTGTTGCCAACCCCTTTCCAATGCTCACTTTTGTGTCAGATTCCAAAGTGGTCTTCCTGAAAGTAGTTATCCTCCAAATGGTCTTCCTGAAAGTGGTTATCCCACTGGTGGTACTGCTTCAAGTGGTAATCCTCAGGACTATTTTGTCGGTCAAGATTCAGTTTCTATGAGCGATGCTAAAGGTGGCAGTAAAAAGGGTGGAAAGGGTGGAAGTGGTGGAAGTGATGGAAGTGATGGTGCACTCACTTATGTCTTCATGTACTTGGAAGGTTTCCAAGACGCAAGAAATCTTGCTCCTGGTATCCCTCCAAACGCTGCAAGACCTGATGAATTCAGTGCTGGCACTCTCTATGTTTTCAACAACGAACCCGTCTATGGCGTAATCCACGATCAGTTTAGTGGCAACTCCACTACAGGTCTTATTGTTGACGAATCCGATCTTTTCGCTGAGGTTACGGGACAGTGCATCCGAACTGATCCCTACGACCAACTTGATACACAGAACTATGTTGGTCGTGCATATTGCCAATTTGTTTACACATCAACTGGTTTAGTCGACGATGTGTTAACAGCCGAGGGACCAGTTCAGATTGGTGAGGATGCTATTTTGCCTGTAACAGGTGGTAGGGGTGTGTACCGAAGGACAGTGGGAGAGATAATCTTGACTCCAGTCGACGATGTCGCCCTGATCTCAACACCGCCTTCGATTGAATTCAATTATGACCTGGATATACCAACTTCATATTACATACAGGCCTACATATACATGGATGTTAACCTGCTACCACCTGAAGTTTTGTCATAAATAAGGATACCAAAGCAAGCAACGTTTGTGCGTGGCGTTGTGTTGGAAGAGCACTAACTGTAAAACTCACCCAAGATTTAAGGGTTTAATAGATCCAGAGTATTGTTCAGATGTTTGCTTTGTGTCAATGGAGACAAGTGAATAGGACTTTTGGATTCGCGAATCTGATGTAAACAGGCCTCTTTGAGTGTTTTCAGGTGTCACATTGGCAGTAACTCTGATAGTTTTTTTCGTTCCAATGAGTCGGAACCAATATGGCCCGCCGGGCGGACTGTGTTGCACGCCGGTCGCGTGTCGATTCTCCAATCAGATGCCCCGTTCCAACTAGGCACCGATTTTTCTGCTGGTGCACCCAGGTGCAATTTTGATGGCAAAATGTTGGGATTGTGCAGCTCGCTGGCTTGTTCTGCCTGAGTATGTCACGGCAAGTACTAGAATAAATAATCTTCGTGGTGCACCCTGTTGAGTCACAAAATTTGTCCAACGGTATCACCAACGCCTCGGACAGGAAGTCGCCAGGTTTGCCAGAAGGCATCATCATCGTTGTTACACTACGCGCACACTGTTCGAGAAATTACATTTCCAAAGCCCAGAAGGGAGCAGGAAAGTGTAAACACCATGAAGAACCTGGGAAATATAATCGTTGCAACAGCATTAAGTTTGCCTGTAGTTGCAGCAGCTGTTGACAAACAAGCGATCGAAGCCTTAGTCAAAAGAACGGCAATCAGTCCAAAGAATGCCGAAGGAGGAATCAACAAGTTGATCAAAACTGGCTTTTTAAAGCCAGTAAAGTCTGACGGCACAAGGAACCGAAATCGTAAGCTCAAGTCCGACGGTACCAGAAACCGAAATCGTGTCCTTCGAGAAAGACGAGCTGGTGCACCTCCAGAAGAAACTACTTCACGGGAAGCAAGGTCAAGCCAGCATGTACGCAAACACCAGGATCACCATACACACCCCGAGAACACGGGCAGGAACAAGCCACATAATACGGGCAGGAACAAACCACAAAGCACGGGAAGGAACAAGCCACAAAACACAGGAAGGAACAAGCCGCACAACACGGGAAGGAACAAGCCACAGAATGTACAAGATACCTCCCGAAATGGTCATAATGATGATTGGTATGATGATTTTTTCACCTACTATGATGATGCTGGTATCTTGCCAGGATTCGACGACTTTATCAATCAGGACGACTACTACTATGATGATATGTATGGAAGCATGGGCAAAGGAGGATATGATGACAATTACTTTTATGATGACAATTACTTTTATGATGACAATTACTTTGATGATGATTTCTCTCCCGTGCCGGGCCCCGATAGCGCCAAGAAGAGCTCCAAGAAGGGCAGCAAGAAGGGCAGTAAGAGTGCCAAAGGAAGCAAAAAAGGAGGGTCTGGTAAAGGCAAGGGCGGCAAAGGCGGCAAAGGAAAAGGTGGCGGTAGTGGTGGTGGTAAAGGCAAGGGAGGAGGAGGTGGTGGAGGAAGCGTCAAAGGGACAGATGACATGTTCAATGATGAGTAAGTAATGGAGGAAACCGACTGGTGCTTGTGTGTTGACATGATGAGCATCATCCTCATAAAGTGACGCCTTGCAGCATGTACCTTGTTGACGATAACGTCAATGGAGGCGGTGTGGCAGGCGAAATTATCTACCTCGTTGAAGGTTTCGTTGATACGAGACAGGTTGGCGCACCGATTTATGCCAACCCGAATAAGCCAAATGAGTTTGCAGCCGGCAACGTCAATCTTTATGCTGATACGCCGTTGTGGAGTCTTGATGGAATCGGCGCAAGCGCTCTTGTCGGTCTTGTGCAAGGTACTTGTACAAGAACGGATCCGAATAGTGCCACTAGTGCGGCCTATGAAGGCCGTGGCTTTTGTACGTGGACCTTTGAGGCCTTGTCCGGAAGCGAGGTGGTGGCAAGTTTCACGGCCGAAGGAACTGTCCAGAACCCTTCTGATCTCAAAAGCAGTGTTTTGACAATCAAGGGTGGTCTAGGCCAGTTCGCTGGTATATCTGGAGAAGTCTACCTTGACGCGGCTGCCTTGGATACATCTTCCTCGCCACCTCAAGCTTTGTACGATCCCTCTGCGGATTTCTTATCGGATCCTGATGGTTACCTGATGTTGGCCTATATTTATTCTGATGTTCGCATCGACCTGCTTGGTGACGACTTTGTCACCGATGATGCCTTGATGGATGATGTGATTTTCACCGATGATGCTCTTGGTAATGGCACAAATATCGACGACATGTTTATTGACGATGCATTCCTTGACGATACCATCAGTACGTTGGACCCGTCGGACACCGGGGTACCGTCATCAACCGGAGTCCCATCCTCGCTGCTCCTAGGAACGGTTGCGCCCACGTCTGGGGGCACAGCAGAGGGTACCACCACTCTCACTGTGCTCTGTCCAAATCTTCCCACCGACGAGTATTGTGACTGTGAGGGTGACTGTTTCAGCTTCCCAGACTCGAGGTGTGCTTGCGCAGACGCTCTCAAGTGTTGTAGCATTGGATCCACATAGGAAACTCCACCCCGAATATCTCCAAGCACACAGTTCACAAAAGATTCATGTCGTCATGTCAGATAAATAAATAGTAGTAGTAATTCAGCAAAAGCACTCATTTCCAAGACCCTAGGTAGTAAGAAAGCAACAAAGAAGGCAGGCATTTATCTACACCGGTACGGTTGGGAATTGATTTCCTGGACTCAAAACTGTGGTTTCCAGTAGGTGTCAACATGCTGCATTTCGATTGGTCAATATCTTTGTGACGATGTCGTTGATAAGATCCCGTACCAGGTAGGGCCACTGCCTTCTTCGCCCTCCCTATAAAGAACGATTTCCTTTCAGTTACTGTCAATTGGTATTCCTATCTATATATTGGATCAACCACATTACCCATTATTCACCATGTTGGTTTCTGCCAGTCGTCTTCAACCTGTTGCTCGCCGAAGCTTGTCTCGACGCCTTCTATCGACAGCTAGTGTCGCCAAGAATGCGTCGCGCTCACCACAAGTGGCTGCCATGGCGGCGGGCGGGGTGGCCATGATGGCCGCCGTCGTGATGCATTATCAGGAACATCCAACCTGGAATGCCGCTCGTATCCCAAGTTCCGGTGATGTCTTGAGCATGGGAACTCCGACCAAAGAACCTCAAACTGGCATTCTCTTTCCGCAGTTGTGTAATGGAATGAGCCTGGTGGGTGTCGGGGTTCGTGTGAAATATGTCTTTGTCAAGGTTTACGCCGTTGGAACCTACATGGATCCCATTGCCATGATGGCTGTCAAGAAGGGATCCAAGGATGATATTCAAAAGGCACTTTTGGATCCAACGTACCCTCGCACTATTCGTATTGTTATGAATCGTGGACTGTCTATCGATAAATATACGTCGGGCATTGTCGAATCCATCGAGCCTCGATTGAAGGGACAAGAGCTAGAAAAGTAAGTGTTGACTGATAGCGCCGGGAAAATCTTCCTTTGAAAATGTCAATCAAAGAGCGTCCTTGTTGGCTAATTTCCTGCTGTTGTCCCGATTTGCGTTTGTCATCGTCATCATCATCAAAATCAGATTGGAAGAATTCAAAAGCTTGAATCCACAGGTCGATTTGGTCGAAGGTGCTGAGATTGAAATGACTATCCGAGGCGATACTCTCTTGTACAAAAATGCTGTAGGGGGCGTCGGCTCTTTGAAATCGCGGTTATTCTGCGAGGCTCTCTGTGATGTCTACTATGGAGCAGATCCGGTCAGTCCTGGTCACAAGGATTCGGTTCTGGGAGGTATTCCCAAATTGTAGTCGTTGGCTGGAAAAATAAATCCACCAAACAGTGCGATTTCAATCATAGTATAAAGAGCTCGATAGGATTAACATGCAAGGGTATTCTAATGCCAAACGACGTTACGATTGTGAAACCAGACGGGAACTAATAGTTGGCTTAACACTTGAAATGAACTCACAAATTTGACGAAAATGGCTTAGTAATGATCAATGTCGTGCCTACGTTCATCTGTGCACATGTGGACCACGCTTGGAAAGAATCCATCCCACGATCCCTCCTTGGTAGGCGTATCTTTTGCCACGGAAGTTTATAAAAAAAAAGAAAGAAACTACGTGAGTCATTTCGCGAGATACAAAATGTTGTCAACGTGCAAAAGAACGAATGCCCAATGAAGATAATGAGCGGTCCCGATATCATTGACTTCAGGCAAAAAATGAAATCGTACTCTTGCAGCCGGTGGTAGAAAGCAATGCAACTCGACATGACACCACCTTGTGGGAAGCACGGTTTGCTAGGCTACAGTTCGACCGTGAACACGACGACGATAACGATGCCAGTGTCTACCTACCATGACTGGCAACGCCCGCGCGGCAACCCTCCTATGCCTGTCAGTCAACTGTGATTGGAAAACGAAAAAACCAAAGAAATGAATTAGTGTCGTGTGGGATGTAGACGATCACGTAAAGATCCAAATTCATAGTGGCTTCGATAATCGAAACGAATGCTGCATCTCGATACAACCGACTCGTTCTTCTCTAGCAAGACAATCTGTGCAACGTGCTCAATAAGACTTTTCAGTCTCGATTCACGCCTGGGATGCAAGTCTTGCGAATGCAATTTCCCTTCCAAATTGTAGGCAAAGACATCACCACTCACCTCCCAAAATCAACCGCGTTTACGGCATGTCCAATCCAGCATCATTCCTTCTAACTTCAAAAGTGTACATACTGTCCAATCAATGCCAAGAAACGAAAAGTGCCAAGTTAGAACACGGTCCTTGGATGTGATTACGCATACAAGAACCAGCACAAAAATGTTGCCACCCTCGTCACGTGAGCAAGCATAGAAGCAAACTTGAACCCGTAATTTAGAGTGACTCATCAGAATATTGCCAAATATCAAATTTCTTCTAGCAGATCAAAAAGTACCCCAAACCATTGTTTCATCGACGAAGACCGTCAATCACAAAGATGGAGTTTGCATCTGCATGTCTTGTCCTTCCATATTTTACCTCGACGACTTACCATTTGCTACTACTAACGTTAGTAGAACAGAAAAAGGGAATTCAAACTCCCAAAGTTCTTCGCCCATGAGACAAATTCCCAAGTGCGGTCAG